>JAVBJF010000486.1:190000-237105 GCA_033439095.1 Pseudococcus viburni | reverse complement strand
AAAACAAAAATACCTACCCTACCTATATGCCTACTACCTCGTCCACAATGTGCAATCTTGGTAGGAATATTCCTTACCAGCTCAATAAGTATTCGATCATTTTATTTTTGTTCAATTTTGGCCCAAAAAAATGGAAAAATTCTCTAAAAATTTCTAAAATTCAAGTTACGCCCCTCTTCAATCCCAAATGGCGCTCAAAATTTGTAAGGATCTCTGAGAAACGCGGAATTTAAAATAAAAATAGCTCAATTTTTAGGTTTTTATTTCCTTTTTTTTCAGAATTGTAAAAAAAAGGTCAAGGATTTTTGACCAAGAGGATTTTAGCCATTTTAAGGAAGTTTTGAAATTTTTATGACAGTGCTGGCGCTAAAATAAAGGAAAATCGTTCAAATTTTCTATTACTATTATAATCGATTAATCGATTATTTTTCCCTTCGATTAATCGATTGTCGATTGTTTTCAAACATTCGATTTTGCCCAACACTAATTTTTATAGAATGGGCACCCAAAAAGATGACAACAAAAAGGGTACAAGATTTCTCGAAATTCAAAAAAAATAATAATAATAATAATAAACTAACATGGTGAATATTTATAAGTAGATACGCCATAACCCCTTAATTATGAGATTTACTCAAAACTGGTAATATATTTGATCGATGAAAATTTTCTTCTTGGAAAAAAGTAAACGCTTATTTTTCCATTCGTAGCGAATTTTTTATTTTTTGAAAAATGTTTATATCAAAATGAAGATTTTCCAACGTGTGTGAAATTCGCCAATATAAATTCACACGATATAACGACTTCAATATGGGATTTTCATGAAATATGGTAATAACCTTTTTTATAGTATAGGAAATTTTATGGGGAAAATTTTCATTTACGACTATGTTTTACAAAAAATTCATATTTAACGAGATATAAATGCCACGATATGATAAATTGTGAGACGACGACCAGATTTTCATAAATTTTGATAATCTATGTATTTTGATTTAAAATTAAACGAGAAATATTTTCTGCATGGAACGAGATATACGTAAAATTAACAGACTTTGAGTTCACGTTTTTTTTATCTTGTAAGCGAAAATATGAATGTTCGAGTTAGCTTAGAAGTAATTTTAGGTAAAAAATTCGAAATAAGCTGTGAGACCGAACAAATTTATCCTTTTCCCTTCCAGCATTGTATTCTTTTCATAGATACTTCGTCGATATTATTGTTAAATTTACATTTCATTCTCTCCTATTCTTTTTATTATAGAAAAAAATTATCGTTTTGAAAAGCCATTGATCTTATTATAGGTACCTATCCCCTTAATGGGATATATTTTGATGTCTTGATGCTGAATTGCTGACATCTAAGACGCCATTTTTCAAATTGAAGGGAAAAATAAAACATTTCGATGTATGTAGAAAAAAAAATTTCCAATCAGTAGAATAATGACCACGGGAATCCGAACCATCCGAATCATTTTGGTTGTTCAGGGTTCAACTTTTTTTACCCATTTTTCAACATCTAAAAAAGGAAACTGAAGAGTGATGAAATAACTAATTTCGAATTTTGCTCAATCCAGTAATTTTGACTATACATTTTTTTTTTTGAATAATATTCAATAATTTGTACAAATTCAATAGGTAATCCAGAATACAAACGACAGTAATCCGAAATTATTCATTTCATCACTCTCCAGTTTCCTTTTTTAGATTGATGATATTGATAAGAAATTGAAAAGAGTTGAACCCTGAACGACCAAAATGATTCGAACGGTTTGGGTTAATGATATTTTCAGGACTGAACTGAACGAAAGAGAATCGAGGGGTAACTTTTTCACCCTCAATAAAAGCCAAATTGCATTTTTAGTTATAAAAATGGGCTTAAGCCAAAAAAAAATTAAAAATGATAAACTGATAACCTTTTTGGAAAATTTCTATTTTGAAAAAGAAAAAAATAGGAAAGATTACACTTTTGAATCGATAAAATCAAAAAAAATCGTTCCCTCAAAGAGAAAAATTTTAAAATCATGTTCAATAATACCAACTTTGACTCGTTCCAGCTTAAATAAAATTCTTTCGATTAAAAGTTCCCTTTAATTTTTCGTAATTTTGGGAAAGTAGGATTGGTCCCAATCAATCCAGTCTCTAGTAAAAATCTTGGACAAAAATTAGTTATTTTTGTCAATTTATTTACCTACTTCAATTTTTCTCCATTTTTGTCATCATTAAGTCTTCAAAAAAGTTCTCAAATTTTGGTCTTACTTTTTATGAATTGACTCTCAGTATAATAACAATATCCATATTGAAATAGCTTTTCAGTCAGAAATTTTCGAATTTGTTTCCCTCCAACATTCTAATTTTTATATAATATGTAAGTACTTGCATTTTTTGGAAATTATAAATTTCATTGTGATGATTTTTTGCCCTAAAAAATTGAAGAGGCCTCGATTTAACATTGCTTCTGCAATTTAGATCCAAGTCTAAGGCAAGTAAAAATCATCGAAATGGTTGTTCAAAATTTGAAAATCCTGCTTGAATCTATGATTATGTTTCTTTCAGTTTCAACATATGTAATTTATTTCATGACAATCCATTTGCAGCCCTTTCAATTTCAAGAAAAGGAAAAAAAAATAGAAAAATGGAATTCCTTAATCAGGGGGTTTCAGTTTTGTTAAACACCTAAAATAATTTTAAAGATTGATTTTCGTCTCTTTCAATTTCGAGATCAAACAGAAATTTCGATAACAAAATTCTACAACGAGGTTCATGCAGAAATTAAAAACGAAAAACTTGTATTTTCTTTGTGTTTTTTCTCACTTATTTCTCGATAAATTCCTTCTCAACACCCTCTGCCCCCTCTTCCTTCTTCACCCCTTCAGCGAAAAATAATTCAAGTAATTTCATACCAAACAATAATAATTACCTATGGAAATATATTTTTTTGAATAAAAAAATCAGAAATTTCATATTTTTTCAATGTCTCCGATCGTCTCCTCACATCATCGAAGATCGAACAAAACTTTTGCAAAATTTCGAATTATCTCACTTCTCACTAAAAATCTTTCTTGATCAGAGGTGGTTCGAACATAATTTTTTTTGGGGTGAGGTTTAAAAATGCCGGTCAAAAAATTCAAAATTGCTCATGCCTGAAAATTTTTCTCTTGGTAATTTCATTGTACATGGTTGAAAAATCCTATGAAATTGTTTATCAGTTCAAGTTCCGAGCGAAGCGAGAAGGGAAAATTTTAATAAAAATTACGATGTATACTTGATTAAAAAAATAATAGTTTCAAAGTGAATATGCGACAAATGAATTTGGCCCGAGCGAAGCGAGGACGAAAATTTTAGAAGACCAAATTCAAGGTGCAATAAAACAATGTTTTAAATTTGGTACCCAACAAACATGAATAAAAAATCGGCTGACTTTTAATTTAAAATTGTTAAAGGATAAATACAATCGGGCCGAGCGCAGCGAGGCCTAAGCTTTTAAAAAATTTGATTTCCAAACATCGAAAATGAGTTTTAAGGAGAAAAAATTAAATAAAATTATTTGAAACAATTTCGAAGAAAAATATGAAATTTTGTAGAAATTAGTTTATTTTAAAATTATGGAAGGAAAAATTCAATATGGCCAGCACTGCGGGCCGGTTTTTGAAAATTTTGATTGAGGGAAAATAAACCCCTTTTAAAAAAAATTTAAAAAACCCCCAGTTTCCTTCCTTTCGTAAAAATTTTTTTTTTTTTTTTTATCAAAACAAAAATTAGTTATATGTACAAAATTTTCAAAATTTTGCCGAATTACCTAAAATTTTTGAAAATTTGCCGAAATTGCCGACTGGAAACCGACGCGACTGGAGGGAATATTACTCCCCCCATTCCCCCTATCGCATCGCGCCTGTCCTTGATGCCATCCTCATAATAAGAACAATAATAAAAACATTTCTCATACAATTAAATACTTACTTACTAGGAATCGTAATTTTTTAAAAACACTGTTTTTCATGGACAATTTTTTGTCAAAATTATGAGCCTTCATTATTTTTTTTTTGAATTCGTAACTTTTCCCCATTTTTGTGCCAAGTATTTGTAAGTACAATCATCTGCATTATATTTTTGAATTTTCGTGATTTTCGTATTCGATACGAATCTTGAACAATTGCGAATAGATCGAGCTTCAAAATTCAACTATTTATATTTATTTGTTGGTAATTTGACTTGAGACCATATTTTCGATCAAAAAAATCAAAAATTCGGGATTTTAAAATTTTTTCAAAAAAATCGACCTAGTTTTTTTCAAATTATTTTGTCATTGAGAACACTTTAATACGTTTTTTGTGGAAATTTTGTCACAGCTGAGATGGTTTTGGATGTTGAGAAAAATTGAGAAAAAAATAATATTACTAGAAATACCTACTCGCAAGTTTCAAAAGTAGGTACTATTGGCTCTAGCAATAAATTTTATGGAAAAGGCGTAGCGTAAAATTTCTTGAAAATGGTAATTTTTTCTCTTCTGAGCTACTTTTCTGACATTAAAAGCAGATTAAATGTGCCAACACAATGTTTGAGATTGCGAGTATATTTTGGATGTGAATAGAAACAAGAGCGTAGTTCCAACTCAAACCCAAATGCTAAAAGCTTTTCAATTTAAAAATTAGGCGAAAAATCACCGTAGGTAATAAAATTCACGTGTTGATGTTAAAGTACCCTCAGCACTATCAGGGTCAAAAACTTACCAAACAGCGAGAATTTTTCGTACTGAACTATTTAGCCCTTCAACTCGAAAAATATCCGATTTTCTCATTAAAAATTCAATTCGACGAAACCCCGAAGAGAAAATTTTTTCAAACTTGAGGACCTCTCCGCCCACCAAAAAATTCTACCCGTCCGCGAAAAATTCCCGTCGTATATTTATCGCCGGCTCGCAGCTCGGTAAAAACTAGAAATAAAACCACTAGACGAATTTTCAAATCAAATCAAAAACGTCCTCGAAAAAACCACCGCACACGATGAAACCGAGACCCGACATCAAAAAAGGAAAAAAAAGAAGAGAGGAACCGTCGCCGATAAATAATTCACTTTCACCAGACCCATTTACCCTATCAGCTTTTACGTATATCGCAGGTATACTCGTTCGTACTGCAGTAAAAAACAATTTCATTTACAAATGTCATTCGGAGTAGGAAAAAAAAAAGGCGGCTCGGACGAGAGCAACGGAAAAAAAATTCGCCTCCGAAATGAAGGGCCAATCAACGTGCAATATACGTACGCGAAATTACCACATATCATGAAAACATCTTTTACGCACGCCATATAAGTACTCGAAAAAGGACACCCTGTATGTAATGAAAAGCACATAAATCATGTTATACGCGCGGCCATAAATTTTCCCACCGTATGCTCGGAAAATAGGTTAAAGCTTCCGATCGCTATCGTTCTAAAGCACACACATACTACATAGGTGTACTCTGCTCTACGGCGGTGTAGATACGAAACAATAAAATACCGCACCAATCTGTTAAACTGTATAGTAAAAATTGATTAGTTTTCGATAAGAGTGAAAGAGAGAAGCTATACCGACACCGAGGTGTACTAACGTATTATATTCGTTCGTTTTTACAGGTATGGTGATATGGTTCCTGAAACAATCGCCGGTAAAATTGTCGGCGGCGTTTGTTCGCTCAGCGGTGTATTGGTGATCGCGTTACCTGTACCAGTTATCGTGTCGAATTTCAGCCGAATTTATCACCAGAATCAAAGAGCTGATAAACGTAAAGCGCAAAGGGTAAGTGTAGCATACACTCTGAGATCGTTCTTTGGCCTCGCGAACAGTGAAGGTTTCAGCTTAATTTTCTTAGGGGTGAGAAGAGAATATGGTTTACTATCTGTCGATTATTTATTTTGAGAATTTTTGCAGGGTTACCGATGAGAAAAAAGGTCTAAGTAAATTTGAGGGGTTCTTGAATCTTAAAGCTTCAGAAAAAATTTATACAGAGGTGCGTTCACTTTGAATTTTGAAATTGAGTATTTGTATGTACATTAGAGTGGATCGAAGAAAAACATATCTTGGATTTTGACCAAAATTGGTGGGGTGGTTTACTTTGAGTGGGAGACTTCACAAAAAAAATGTTGAGCTCCCAGGGGGCAAGGGGAGGGGAGCAGGAGGTGCTCAAAGTGCACCTCTTTTTGCAAAAAAACGCGGTTTTTTGCGTTTTTTAGCCAATCAAAATTGTGTGAGAAGCCTTCGTAGGACTTAAAAGATGCGATTTGAGTTTCTACATCTCCCTAAACCATCGTCATCCTTCTCCGATCAAAACTCTTGACTGCTACCAGGGGGTTGAAAAGTTGCAGATTGAAATATTTCAATAATATGAAATTAACACTAAGCCGGAATGATTTTTTTTTTATCGAGTAAGTGAACAAAAAAATTTTTCAACCACTGAAAGTAAATTTTGAAAAAAAATTGAAAATTTTGTACGCCAGTGCAGCCAACAGCAAATCATAAAATTCCGAAATACGGAATTTATATCGACTTTTAATTGATTTTTTTCGCCTGAAAATATCATGTATTTTTATTTTCAATCACTGAAAGTATATTTCGAAATTTTTTTTCGAAAATTTTGTATGTCAGTGCAGCCAGTTAAAATCGCTACACTATGGAGTTTACGTTGACATCGAATTAAATTTTTTATCGTTTGAAAAATACACAATTATTTTGTTTTCAATCATCAGAAATAAAAATTTGAAAATTTTTCTTTGAAAATTTTGTAAGTCAGTGCAGCCAGTTGCTAATTGTGATATTCTGATATCATGAACTCGAATACATTATTTTTTCGTCAAGTGATTGGACCAATTTTTTCTCAAAGTACGTTTCGAATTTGAAGATATCGGAACATCACAATCAGCAACTGGCTGCACTGACGTACAATAAGAAAATTTTTATTTCTGATGATTGAAAACAAAAACATTGTGTATTTTTCAAACGATAAAAAATTTAATTCGAGGTCAACGTAAACTCCATAGTGTAGCATGTCACGATTTGTAACTGGCTGCACTGACATAGGTACAAAATTTTCAAAATATTATACTTTCAATGATTGAAAAAAAAAATACATGATATTTTCAGGCGAAAAAATAATAAATTAAAAGTCGATATAAATTCCGTATTTTGGAATTTTATGATTTGCTGTTGGCTGCACTGGCGTACAAAATTTTCAATTTTTTTTTCAAAATTCACTTTCAATGGTTGAAAAAATTTTTTGTTCATTTACTCGATGAAAAAAAAAATCATTCCAGCTTAGTGACAATTTCATATTATTGAAATATTACAATCTGCAACTTTTCAATCCCCTGGTAGCAGGCAGAGTTTTGATCGGAGAAGGATGACGATGATTTAGGGAGATGTAGAAACTCAAATCGCATCTTTCAAGTCCTACGAAGGCTTCTCACACAATTTTGATTAGCTAAAAAACGCAAAAAACAGCGTTTTTTTCAAAAGGAGGTGCACTTTGAGCACCTCCTGCTCCCCTCCCCTTGCCCCTTGGGAGCTCAACATTTTTTTGTGAAGTCTCCCACTCAAAGTAAACCACCCCACCAATTTTGGTCAAAATCCAAAATATGTTTTTTTTTCTCGATCCACCCTAATGTACATTAGGGTGGAGTGAAAAAAAAACTTTTCTTAGATTTTGACCAAATTTGATAGGGTAGTTTACTTTAAGTGGGAGACCTCCCAAAATGCTGCCAGGGGATTGAAAAGTTGGAGATTACAATATTCCAATAATATGAAATTTTCATTAAGCTGGAATGATTTTTTTTTCATCGAGTAATTGGACAAAAAAAATTTTCAACTACTGAAAGTGAATTTTGAAAAAAAAACTGAACATTTTATACACCAGTGCAGCCAACAGCAAATCATAAAATTCCAAAATACGGAATTTATATCGGCTTTAAATCAGGGAATAGGAGTGGACTCCGGAGTGAGGAGTTAAGGTAACAGATTGACTCCGGAGTCAAGGTAGAGTCAGGAGTCGAGGTGTGAAAGTGACTCCGGAGTCAAGGTGGAGTCAGGAGTCAACTTTTCGGCTGACTCCTATTCCCTGCTTTGAATTGATTATTTTTTCGACTGAAAATATTATGTATTTTTTTTTTCAATCATTAGAGTATATTTCGGAATTTTTTTTGGAAAATTTTGTATGTCAGTGCAGCCAGTTACAAATCGTGACATGCTACACTATGGAATTTACGTTGACCTCGAATTATTTTTTTATCGTTTGAAAAATTCACAATAATTTTGTTTTCAATCATCAGAAATTAAACATGTACGTCAGTGCAGCCAGTTGCTAATTGTGATATTCTTTTACTATGAACCCGAATGCATCATTTTTTCGTTAAGTGATTGGACCAATTTTTTCTTCCAGTCAATAAAAGTATGTTTTGAATTTGAAAACATTTTTGAGAAGTTACGCTGGTAGGTAGTCACCTGCACAAGGGGACGCTAAATAATTGAAAATACGCGGAGCAGGCATATTCTCTCGCAAAAATTCCATAGTGTAGCATGTCACGATCTGTAACTGGCTGCACTGATATACAAAATTTTCCAAAAAAAATTCCGAAATATACTCCAGTGATTGAAAAAAAAAATACATAATATTTTCAGGCGAAAAAATAATCAATTCAAAGTCGATATAAATTCCGTATTTTGGAATTTTATGATTCGCTGTTATGACTGTACTGGTGTATAAAATTTTCATTTTTTTTTTCAAAATTCACTTTCAGTCGTTGAAATTTTTTTTTGTCCAATTACTCGATGAAAAAAAAAATCATTCCAGCTTAGTGGAAATTTCATATTATTGGAATATTACAATCTGCACCTTTTCAATCCCCTGGTAGCAATCTGAATTTTGATCGGTGACGGATGGCGATGGTTTACGGAGATGTAGAAACTCAAATTGCATTTTTCAAGTGCTAAGAAGGCTTCTCACACAATTTTAAAAAACACAAAAAACAGCATTTTTTCAAAAGGAGGTGCACTGTGAGCACCTCCGGCTCCCCTCCCCTTGCCCCTAGGGGGCTCAAAATTTTTTTGTGAAGTCTCCCACTCAAAGTAAACTACCCTACCAAATTTGGTCAAAATCCAAGGTTTTTTTTTTTTCACTCCACCCTAATGTACATTTCAATTTCAAATGATCAGCAACCTTTCAGCATGTGCAAATTCGTTCGTTCATTGAGAAATTGCTGGTTAGCACATTTATTTTTCATTTAATTTATTATAAAATATCCAGTAAATTTTGGCGAGATGACAAAATGATTCGAATCATTTAGGAACGAATGTTTATACCCAATTTCAAATCATGTAATCGGCGCACCCAAGGGGGGAACTCAGGGGGATCGAGCACCCCTTCTAAGCTCGCCAAAGAGATTTTTTCATCATAAAAATGTCAAAAAGAAGCGCAATGTTTTGTTTTTCAAATATTATTTTTCAAAAAATTTCGCACTCACTTCAAATCAGTGAAATTTGGTGAAATTCATGCCTTTGATTTTTCACCGATCTTTCAGTCGAAAATCACTAATTTTGAGTGAAATTTATTTCACTGGTTCCAAAAGGCAGAATTTTTCCAAAAGCAAATGTGACTGATTCAGATTTAGAAAGTACCTATACCTACACTCATATTGATTGCCTGTTCCAAAAAATCTCATCATTTTTTAATTTTTTTTTTTTTTTTTGCTCTCGAGTATACATCTGAAATAACAGATTACTCAATTTTTTCAACGATTTTTACCACCTCCATTTTTCTCGAATTTAGCCTCACCCTTACAAAATTTCTGGGTGCGCTTATGAATTGTGTATTCACAATTTCAAATTCAAAGTGAACGCACCCCTAAAATAAATAACCAAAACATTTATTTAAAAAAAAAATTAAAACGAAATTCTTGATTTCCAGCCATCAATAAATTAATTTTTTTTAATTTGAGAAAACCTCTACATTTCCAGGAATCCTCTTCAAATTATGTCAACGTTTGAATTTCCATCCATTTTTAAATATTGTAATTTTTCAAAGTTTGTAAATTTTTGTAAATTTTTTAGTTTTTTCAGATTCATTAATTTAAAAAAAAATTATCTACTTAGTTCTCAAAATTTATTAATTCTTTAAATTGCGCTAGTTTTTCAAAATTTCTCGACACTTTAAGTACTTGTCTCATTTTCTGAAATTTAATTGGTTATTTCCCAGGAATTACTGATTTAAAAAGTGTGACGTATTCCTATTTTTTAAAAAAAAGAAGGTAATTTTCATACGTTTATACTGAAAAATTTGTATAATGAATTTTTTGAGTTGGCAAAACCGAAACCAAAAAATGAATTCAAGAGGCTGAATTTGCCTATTCTAGTAGGTATGCTCGAAAAATAGAAATATTTTTCCACCTCGATTTTTCCGACTAGAAATAATTTTCACGAAATTTGCCGGCAAAAAAATATTTGGGGGTGTTACACCTCCCCCCATACCCCCTGCATCTGTACCCGCGTTGCGAATACAATTCCAGAAGGCAGCCAGCGTTGATAAAATGTCAAAATTTTTCATTGGCGCAATTTTTATACTATAAAGTTTATTGTTCACTAACGATACAACGTTTTTCCTTCTCTTCAATCAAGTGAAAAGAAATAAGGGTTTACTTTAACGTAAGTTAACTGAACTGGAAACATTGAAAGATCGATATCTTAAGCTCTATACATAGCGTTATTTTTAAAACAAATGTTGCCATTTTAATCAAAAAAATTACTAACCTTAACACGTTCGGCTCGTGTTTAAATACTTTTTTCCCTTCCATTCCCCGGCCGTTCCGGATCGCGAGCTAAATCTGTTATTTTTAATACCTTTACCAGTCGTCGACGACTTTTTTCCTCGCTAAAAATAAAATTTAGCTGGATACGTTTTTTAACGTGCCGATGAACGCCGATAATATACGAAATTCAATTTAACACCCCAAACTCGACATATGCATCAAAATGGAATAGCTTTTTGATGAAAAAAACGACATATATCCCTTTTCCGAATCGAATTATCGTCTCCCCTGGCCCCTCCAACCGACCCGACGACTCTTCCTGTCTCGTACCGTATTTTTTTCCTCGGCGCTTCCCAAACAGAGAATTTTGTTTTTGCACGTACCTACGGAGTGTTTCGCGGTATACTTTGCTGGGTGGCTGGATGCGGCGGAGGGGGACGGGGGAGGTATTTTTATACGTACGAATCGAATACGTTATAAACGGGTATCGTATACCTAGGCTACGGTGCGTTTCGAAAATGATCGTAAAATTGGCGAAGAACGTATAAATTTTATACGAATTAGAGCCTATAAAATGCTACCTTCGTTGTCTCGGAGTTGAAGCAGGAAGGGTATCAAACCGTGAATGAGCGAGATCTATTGTTATCGTTTAATCCTTACACTTCTCCGGATGTTTTAATGTCCGCGTAAAAAAATCTCCGACGATTTGACCTAAATATAGATACCAACGTCGAATACGTTTCCGAAGTTTATAAATGTATCATAGCTAGGTAAATAAGAATGTATCTTTCGATCGATATATGTCAATTCGAGAGAAAGAGAGGAAAAAAACTAACATCATAACCAATATGAATACGGCCAATATACATAAAACGTCAAAGAAAACCGATGCAATAACCGGCTTATACTCGAAATACGTACGATACGTGTGTACTTATAACTACGTCAATCGAATCGTCGATGCACTTGAGTATTTGCCAATTTTGTTATTTTTTATTTTCCATCGGGTACTTGAAGAAATTTTTCACGACTGATATGCACGTGTTTATTGTCATTATTGAACTTGGTTTCGAATGTAAGACGATAAATCGGCTATTGGGAGAAATTTTTTCGTCGTCGACGAGATATTGCATGGGCGGATTCGAGTTGATTGCCATGAATTGGGCGAGATTTTTATGAAGCGTAAGAAAATTTATAAATATTTTAGGCGTCGGAGGTTCGACCTTTGGAAGGAGAAAGGAAGAGGTAATTTAATTTTTTGTTAGTGAATGAAAATTTTCTCAGATATGTGCTATGAAAAAATTTCCCCAGAGCGAGGAATCAAAAATTTACAACAAAGCCTTTTTTCTTCGATGGTGATAAAAACGTATTTCGTGAAGTAATTTTCATTTTTGGGAGAAAAAAAAGACGAGTAGGCGGGCTATTTGTCAGAAAGTTATGGTATGTCGATTCTATTTTCTAAAAATAAATGAGAAATGATGAAAGAGAAAATATATTTCAGAGTAGAAAGAAAATTTGAAAATTGAAAGAAAAAATATTATTTTTAAAAAATTAAGCCCCAGGCATAAAAAATATTATGTCAAAATTTTCAAAATCTTGAAAGAAATGTCATTTGTACAATTTTTCCAGTTGGAATTGCAATTTTTAAAGTGACTTTTTACTTGAATAAAAACTCTGGAAAACTGGAGAAGGAGAATCTCAGAGAATTTTGGAATTTCCACTCCAAAATGGGGTATTTTTTCAAAACCACGAAATTGCATCTAATGAACTAAATATTAAAAAAAATAATTATTGTAATCTTTGAAAAAAGTACTCAGATAAGTACTTGGTTAGTTTTTTATTTTTTGAAAATATTTTTTTAAATTTAAAAACTGGTGATAAACTCGAGTTTTTCAGCTTCCTGCTTCGCCTCTCAAAAAAAAATTAAAAATTGAAAACAGTGGATTGAATGGGAGGATTCAGACAATCTGAAGAGTTAGAATGAAAAAATCGTGCTTTAGTAGTTTTTTTTTTAGAATAATTTCTGGATATTCTTCGAAATTTTGTAAAGATTATAATTTTTTTTCGCAAAAACTTTTTTTGCTTCCTTCATTACGTGTCTAGCTATGTTATGAGTTTTATTGCGAAGTCGAAGGATTAATTTCCCTCCGGGGTGTTTCGTGAACGGTCTGTCATATATTTTTTTTGGAGATATAACCGGGTACCACTAGAAAAAAACTTAAGATGAACATGTTGCCTATTTTTAAAATTGAAGGGGCAAGTGCTGTTTTTAAAAAAAATCACGTAAGTAATGCTTTGAAGAATGAACAAATTTTCACCCTATGACTTTTTGTCTAACTTTAAAATTGAAGGAGGTGCAAAAAAATCGATTAAAAAAACTAAAAAAATAATCTAATCAAAGATATGGATAGTGCGTTGAAAACTGAAAAAACTTGTTCTGAAGACTTTCTGTCTAACATCAAAAATGAAGGGACTAAGAGTCATTTAAAATTGAGAAAATTTGAAAATTTTTTGAAGCACATTTATTTTGAATAACCCGAAGGCCCATTGTTTTTTATGTTAGACAAAAATTCTTCGAAACAAATTTTTTCAGTTTTCGACGCAATATCCATTCTCTTTATGAGTTTATTTTTTTAATTTTTTTGAACAATTTCTTTTGTAGTACCTTTAATTTTTAAGTTAGGCAAAACGTCATGAAGTGAAAATTTCTTGAAAACCGAATCGGCATATGCTGCTTCCAAAAAAATTACGTCAAAAAATTTTCCAACCAAAGGAAATAGATATTACTTTGAAAACTGAACAAATGACTTTTGCTCAACTTTAAAATTAAATGGTCTATTAAAAATAATTGTTCAAAAAAAATTCAAAAAAATAACTGATCGAGGAAATGGATAGTACGTTGAAAACTGAAGAAATTTTGTTCTGTAGACTTTTTGCCTAACATCGAAAATGAAGGGGCTACGGAGCACTCAAAATAAATGAGCTTCAAAAAATTTTCAAATTTTCTCAATTTTGAATGACCTTTAGCTCCTTCATTTTAAATGTTGGGCAAAATGTCTACAGAACAAAATTTATTCAATTTTCAAAGTATTATCCATCTCCTTGATTATTTTTTTTTTAGAATTTTTTTTTAGAATTTTTTGTGGCCCCCTTCAATTTTAAAGTTAGGCAAAAAGTAAAACATGAAAATTTGTTCAACTCTCGAAGTACTATCTATTCCCATTATCGAAAAAAAATTTTAATGTGATTTCTTTAGAAGCAGCATCAGTCCCTTCAGTTTTCAAGCTCGGCAACATGTTCATCTCAAGTTTTTTAAAAACATTTCTTCATGTCTCAAAAGTTGGAAAACTCCATTGTTTCGACGCCAGACCCCTCGGTGACCCCGAGAGGAGGATTGAGATTTTTTGCTTTTGCGATCTTTTACAAAAAATACCCAGCTTTGATGTCTTTTATCGCAAAACTGGCGATATTTAGAATGATTTGACTCATGCAGTTGAAAAAAAGTTTGAAAGGAGACTTTGATTCATTTACGGTATAAAGTTGTTTCAAAATTCATCGTCGAGTTTTTTTGCAAAAATTTCAATTTTCAGAGGTACCAACACCAAAGTTCAGAGATATAATTTTAAAACCTTCAAAAAATCTTGTGAATAAGTTTTCATAATAGCATTTGAATTATGGTAATTCATCAAGTACCTACCTTTTTTATGAATTTTTTGAAAAATCTTGTAGGATTAAACTCATGGACTTTTTTGAAACCCTCCACATTCTCCTTCCATTTGAGCAAATCAACTACGAAAAAATTACATTTAAGAGGGAAAAGTTTGAATTTTTAGAATTCGACGTCATTTGGTCTCTAGACAATAATATAGAAGCGGACGAGAGGCCTAGCGATCGTAATTGTGAAACGAATCAATTAACTGACAAGTGATACATGTACATGAAAACTGATCCAATAGAAGAGAGTAATATCATGATTTGAGTTCCTGCTGTTTTTTCCTTAAAAATTATTTCGAAAAAAAAAAACGGAAAAAAGAAAAACTAAAGATGAAAAGAGCAAGAATGAATAAAATTGAAAAGAAATTTCAAAATATAAAACCCCTTGCTTGAAAAAATACGTTTAAAAATCAATTCTCGAACATTCAAAACACCCCACTTAAATATTACACCGGCCAGCCGAGAGAAAAATCCGACAGACACATCTCACCAAAAAAAAAAATCCGCCCACTGGAAAGTACAGGTATAAAAAATCGCAAAAATATTAAAATTAATATTTGAAAAACAAACCGCGTCGGTGGCTGAAGGAAAAGAAAACCCCCGTAACTAAAATCTCGATATAAAATACCAACATCAAAGCGAACGTGAAAAAAACCTAGGACAGAAACTCATATCCGCCAGTTATTCTCAAATATTTTAAACCTTTTTTTTTCCTACTCCGCCGAAAAAAAACTTCCAACGCGAAATATTCTCATATTTTTGCACACACGTGTCTACTCGCTTTAACCGAGATAGTCGTTGAATGGGTCGAGATACGTGGCGCGGTAATTTTCAACCATTCATCACAAACGCAAATACGTATATAAAATGTCACAACTGAAGAAGAGAGAAAAAAAAGAAGAAATTTTACTCAAAAAATCTCATTAGGTAACGATATTGAAAAAACTCGCTTTTCTGTAAAACTCTTAATCTCAAAGGGTTAAAAATTGCTTTCGAGAAGCGCCTTTTTTTTTCATAAGGTAATTTACATGGTTATGGAAAATGAGAGGCAAATTGGCAACAATGTTCTCATAAAAGCTGGCCAAATTTTTAATACTCGCGAGACGCAGCGAGCTGGTAGAAAAATTCTTCTATCAATCGAGCAAATTGTTTTGGAAATACGTTATTCATCGTTTGTTACGACCATAAATCGTACGGTGGTTTTACGAATATAATTTCGTAAAAATACGTACCGATAAAATATCCGTTTATAAATTACTCCGGGCTGAAATTAAATTTCAAACCACGATTTCGCGAGCCAATAAACAATTTCCAATTCCAAAGGCCTTCGCGTTAACTCGAATTGAAAAATGTAACACGAATGAGGTCGAAATCAAACTACTGTCCGATGATTCGATCGGGCGTCTTAATTTCTCAAAACATATTGTTTGTTTTTCCTCCGCAATCGGTAAGGGGGAAATGAACATGATGCAGAAAAATCACGTAGTCTACAGTCCAATTGACAAAAAGTGCTATAGGAATCGAAATTAGCTTGCTTTGTTTTTTACGTGACAAAAAAAATCAGTTGGCTTTTTATGTGAGTGGGTTCCATGGTTCCGTAAACGCGTATTTTGGATTTTTGCCCTTGCACAATAGAAGACAGAAGCCCCCACCTCCGTTTCCCATTTTTTAAAATTTGACCGGGGACAAAAAAAATTTCACAGTCTAGTAGCGAGCACTTAACTTACTCCAAATAGGTATAAGTCAACTTCCTTGGACAACGTGCACAATACGGTGTTAGCGCTTCTAACGTACAATTTTTTGTGAAATTTGGCCACTTTTGGTGCAATTATGGCTCCATTGGCCGTCATATGGTCTGCAAGACAAAAAAGCACTTGAATTTCAAAGTTGAGAAAACACGACGTCATTTTCGCTTCTTTTTGTCAAAACTGAAATATCAGAAAAATTTCGGAAACTGGGGCTGTTACCTATCAAAATGGGATAAAATTTCACGAGCAGCACAAAGGTGTTAGTGAAAACGTAACTGGAGATTTTTTGAGCAATTTTGACTTGAGCCCAAAATTGGGTCAATTTTCAAGTATTTTCAAAAAATTGACGCGTGACCTATGAAAATGGAGTAGAATTTCATCGAAAACGTGGAAAAGTTGATCTAAAATTTTTGAGCAATTTTTGAGGAATTTGAGTAAAGGCTTATTCTTGAGTACCTACCTGTTTTCAAGTAATTGACATGAGACCAATAAAAATGTGTTCAAAATTCACGCAGCACAAAGATGGTGATGAAAATGTAATTTGAGAATTTTTGAGCAATTTTGAGCCAAAAATGAGGTAAATTGTAACTATTTTCAAAAAATTTACACGTGGCCTATGAAAATGAGGTAGAATTTTACCAAAAGTAATTTTTGAGAATTGTAAGTAAACGTTAATTTTTGAGTACCATTTTCAAGTAATTGACTTGCGACCTATTAAAATTGGTTAAAATTCACAAGCAGCGCAAAGCTATTACTGAAAATGTAATTTGAGCAGTTTTGAGCAATATTGAGCCTAAAATGAGGTCAATTGTAACCATTTTCAAAAAATTTACTCGTGGGCTATGAAAATGTAGTAGAATTTTACCAAAATACATTGGAATGTTGACCAAAAATTTTTGAGCAATTTTTGAGAAAATTAAGTGAACGCCAATTTTTGAGTACCCATTTCCAAGTAATTGACATGCGACCTATCAAAATGGGTTAAAATTTCACAAGCAGCGCTAAGCTATCAGTGAAAATTCAATCTGAACCTTTTTGAACAATTTTGAACCCAAAATTAGGTCAATTTTGAACCCAAAATTAGGTCAATTTTGAACCCAAAATTAGGTCAATTTTGAACCCAAAATTAGGTCAATTTTGAACCCAAAATTAGGTCAATTTTGAACCCAAAATTAGGTCAATTTTGAACCCAAAATTAGGTCAATTTTGAACCCAAAATTAGGTCAATTTTGAACCCAAAATTAGGTCAATTTTGAACCCAAAATTAGGTCAATTTTGAACCCAAAATTAGGTCAATTTTGGAATATTTTCAAATAATTGACATAATACCTACTTCAATAAGGTAAAATTTAGCTAAACATTCAAAAATGTGAACCAAAATTTTCTTAGATCAACGTTTAAGAATTTTGAATGCTGTAAATTTTTGATCATTAAAGAAAAGGGCATTTCACAAAAATCCAAAAATTTCAACAAAATTTTTATAAACAACTTTTGTAAATTTTGAACGCATGATAATTTGTAATTATTTTAAAAAAATTGTTACTTTTGAAAGTGAGATAAAATGTTGCTAAAATTCAAGAATGTAAACCAAAAAAATTTTATTAAAAATTTCTCAAAAATATGTTGGTCAACATTTCAAGTTTTTGGTGAAATTCTAGCCATTTTCATTAATCACATATCAATTTTTTAAAAACACTTGAAAGTTGACCAGATTTTGGGCTCAAAATTGCTCAAAAATGCATAAATTGAATTTTCACCAACATTTCTGTACTACTTGTGAAATTTTAAGCCAATTCGATAGTTCACATGTCACTTATTTGAAAATAGGTACTCAAAAATAATTTGCCTCTACTCAAAATTCTCAAAAATTGTTCAAAAAAAATTTGATCAACTTTCCCAAGTTTTTGGTGAAATTTTACCTCATTTTCATAGGTCACGCGTCAATTTTTAGAAAATACTCAAAAATTGACTTGATTTTGAGCTTTAAAATGCTCAAAATTGGTCAAATTGGTCAAATTACATTTTCATCAACATAATTTGTGCTGCTCGTGGAATTTTATTTCATTTTGATTGGTTACCACTCTATTTTCCAAATGCGATCACAACCTATTGTGCCAACTGGTTTCCATAAATTTTAGCTTAATTGGTATGGAATGAATCCATGTATGAGCTGAGTTAGTTTTTTTTTTGACCTGCAGACCATATGACGCCTACGGAGTCATTATTGAACCCAAAGTGACCAAATTTCAAAGAAAATCGCACTTTAGGGACGCTGACACCTGAAGAAGTTGACGTAAATTTGGAGGAAGGGGAGACTAAAGAAAAATATTTTGTCATCGGTCAAATTTTTTAAAAATGAGAAAAACGGGGATTTTGGCCTCCAGCCTCCTATTTTGCTGAGGCAAAAATCCAAAAGGTGCATTTTCAGGACTGTAGGACCCACTTATAAAAATCCAACTGATTTTTTTGACCCGAAAAAAAAGCACGGTCAATGAACACTTTTTGACAGCTGGACTGTAGGCTAACGAGCGAGCTTCTCGTGGCATTCAAGCCTTAAAAAATCTTCATCCTTTAAAAAAGAACGATAATTTCATCAACGGACTCGACCATATGGTATAAAAGGCACGAAAAAAAAACAGTAACCAGCGAAGTGGCCACTTAAAGAGGCAATTTTTTCCATTACCACGATGCACATTTTACTGCATCGTTGCGCCAAGCTCTCGTAATCTTGCTAATGTCGGTATAATCCGGCTTATGTAAGTACATATGTGTTCCGAATAAAATGCCGGTGATGGGTTGATGCAGCTGGCGTAGTTGGTGTAAATTTTTTTTCTAATATTAGGGAAATTTTCTGCCGCACACACGATTTTGCGTATAAAGCTTGTTGGTCGATTTACGTCGTCGGTTACCCTTCTTCTTGGTATTTTTTTTATCGTACTCTCGTAAATCGTGCGCAATGTTGAAAATTTTGTTGCTCAACACAATCGACTCGTTTTGGTTGATTTTTCGCCCCTCTCGTCACCTCGAACAGCGTTCATGCTGGCTGGATAATTTGAAAACGCGATCGCAACGTTTCCAGAGAATATTTTACGTTCGCGTTTGAAATTGTCGTGTTTATATATCCGGCCCCCTCTTCGGATGGTCCAACGCTGGCCGGATTTTTTTCTCGGGGTAACGAGCTTTAATAAATGAAAATTCATTTCGAACACAAAGCTCGGGCCGAGGCGAGCGAGGCAGCTGATGAGATTTCGCTAAATGGGTAATACAAGCTTATGAAATCCGTCGGGTATTTAATATCGTCTGCGTTGCTCCTGGCGCAGAACCCCCCGGTATACAATTTAGGTCGATTTTTTTTTCGCTTCGCACGACGGCCCGGCAGCTCGTCGTTTCGCATCGAATCGTCGAAAAATGAAGGAAAAAGGAGGTTTTTTCGGGTAAATCCTTACTTAGCCCCCGTGTCCCCGCGCTCGAACCGTTTTACCCGTCCAGATTCGTCGTAACAATATTTTTAAACAACGCAATCCGTCTCCAATTACGAAAACCACATATGTCCAAATATTTAACCAAACTGTTCCGGATCTCAGACCCTCCTCGCCAGCTTCCGTTTTCATACTCGCACACTCAGATTACAAAACGCTTTTAAAACGAGCGGGGAGGGGGGAAACGCGAATGTGTAAGTGAAAATAAAAGAGTACGAGGAATGCCGGAAAAAAAAAGCTCTTTCGTGTAATTTTGACTTTTCGTACAGTTGTATTCTCGCGAATAATACAACGTCGCGTCGTCCTTCGTATAATAAATAATGAACGTTCGCCTAACCCATTTCTTACACGATTCAATCACATAAACGATACATTTTGCTAGGAAATTTGCGCGCGTGGCGTGTGTTCGAATCTCTGGCTGGATGTGTGCGCCGACGACGGTGTCTTTTTCTCGCTCGCTCGATGCTTTTCACCATCTCCCTGGCTCTGTCTTTGTTTCTATATGAATCTTCTCGAATTCCCGCCTGAAGTTTCTTCGCTTTCTAGATTGCTGGTAAAATTAACTGTTCGCTTTGTTACACACCATCGTCGTCTCGTTGATATACCGGAGATGGAATTTCGTCTCTTTTAACGAGTCATTTTTATGCCTCTTCTTCGCGTTTTCCCATCTTGGCTCCGCTACCAGCCATTCTTCGTTTTTCGAATACATTGATTTTTTTACGCTTTGTTTCATATACCTCCATCTATTTCACTCGCTTCTTCGCCCCGTTTAAACAATACTTTTTCGAAGGTAATTTACGTCATAATTTCAGTCTGGCAGCGGCGGCTGTGGCGGAGCATGATCGACGAAGGCGACGAGGAAAGGAAGGGTGGCAATTCCATATCGTGTGCACGCAAAGCTCCCTGTCTGGACGGAAATTGAGATATTTCGAGTGGAAAAAAAAGTTGACCTGAGGTTTCGTTTTCCATTTTTATAGGGTGATAAAAGAACGCGCCGATTTTATTTCGCAACTGATCTCGACGCTGAAAAAAGAAGGGAAATTATTTTTCTCTTCGATGTAAAATGCCAATGCGGCCTTTTCAATTATCGAGAAAATATTTATTTTCAAGAAAGACTAGGTGAAGGTAGACCGCAAATATAAAAGCACCCGTAAGTGCTTTATCGTAAATAATGAAATAGCTGTACAATTAATTGAATTGGAGAGGAAATTTCACGTTGAAATTTCTACAATTTTTCTGACCGAAATTGGAAAAACTGACTTGAAAATGTTGTACTGGAATTTCAACGTTTCACTCAGATTTCAAAAAAATTAACGGAAAATTTTCTCACTGAAATTTCAATTTTTCTCCATGACATACTGCGGAGAAAAGAAAATGTTGGGAAAATATGACAACAGCCAGGTTTATGATTTAATTGCTCAAAATTTGAGGCGTAATATTCTGAAATTTTTCACGTAAAAGTTTGACTCGTGCAACGTGACATTTTAAAATGTGCTTATTTGGTGATATTTTAACACTTCTCACGTACCTATCATATTTAGTATAGGGGGAGAAATTTCACCTCATATATGTTAGTAACATTTTGACATCTGTCATGTGACATTTTAACACGTAAAAAACAGCATTTGAAATAGATTACGCGATATTTCGTAGTAGAAAATTTAATTGAAAATTAAAAAGACTGGTTTGAAAACTGGATCTCAATCCCCTCCTCTCCGCAGTGCCTTCAAGTATTTTAAAAATCATCCTGAAAATGCTCTCAACATTTTTTGAAAATTTTGATGTAAAATTTGACTATGATTTTTAAAAAGTTAGTCTGAAGACCATATCATTTCTAAGTGCCCCAAAAATGGCTTGAAATCGCAAAATTTAATTATGGAAATTTTGATTTCTGTTTTTTATTTCAATTTTAGTCTAAACTTTTGCAAAGAATCTGTGAAAATTGGTTAGAAGGCCTTATCATACATTATTTACTCTTTCATTTTAAATCAGTTAAAAGTCACCGATAAATAGTTATAATTGCATCACTGGAAAAATTACAAAATTCTTTGATTTTCAGCCGATTTTCGCTGATTTTTCAACGAATTTTAGAGTTTTCACTTTCTTTAGAGTGAATTTTTACTGATTTTTCAACAATTTTTTTCGCTGTTTGCTTTCAGTGAATTTTTTCACTGATTTATTCTTCTGCTGCAATTCTGACTGTTTTCGAGTGATTTTCGATAATTTTCACTGATTTATAAATGAAAGAGTAATTGCTCCAAAAAAAGACCCAACCTCATTAAAAATTTTGAGAAAATAAAATCACTTTTGAAAATTTTGAAGGTTTAGGGCCTTTTTTGGGGCACTGAGGACTTGAGAGCATAATACAATCCTTGAAATAATATTTTAGAATTCCTGGTGAAATTTCTATTAGGATAGTATCAATATTTCTCAAAATAATTACAAAATATCTACTAAATGGGAATTTTTTAAACATTTTTCTCTCTAAAAGGCAACCTACGAGTAAGTGGGTGAACATTAAAGAAAGAACTCTTTATTTTTTCACGAAAGGATCTAGACGAACGATCTGAATAACTGTGTCTATTTTTTTCAAATCGAGGCTAAGTACTTAATCGCTCCTTTCCTTAATTTCAACTCCCCTCGCCCTTCCATCTTTAGTTTCACCTATGAACAGTATCACTCGCAAGACTTTCATAAGGAGAGAATAAAACATGTAGAGTACAATTTAGCAATACAAGAAAAAAATATAGGGCTGGGCTAAAGGACCATGTAGTCCAAACCCATTAAAAGAAGAGAGAAAAAAAGAAATAAAATCGAAAAAATGGCATTACTTATGAACGTACCTACATATAATATTTCCGTCATTTTATTTTAATACCCATTTTTAGAACAGCAGTTCTCCTATAATCATGAAAAATAACTTACTCATTCATACTTTTTTACTTCAACAATGAAAATTCTATTCTTGACTCACCTGAAACAAAAATGATAACAAATACCTAGTTTATTAATATTGATGAGATAAAATTTAATTTTTTCGTAGGAATTGGACGAAATTTTCTTGAAAAATCGGGCCAAAAACTAAAACTTGGATTTCTTTTGAACATTCCACAACTCCTCATGGATGAGGGCATCCCTCCTTTACCTTTCGGTTATGCCACTGCTCATTGGGGTAGGTAAAAAAATTCCCAGAGAGCCTCCTCCCCTCCCTCTTCCCCCATTAAAATGGTGAAGTTGGCCTCCGATCTAAATTTGATCCAAAGTAGTTCTAAATATTACTTGGGACCTAAAAACATTCCACCTAAATTTTTGGACCCCTACCCCCATCCCTTCAGGAGTTATCACACTTTATACAGGGTGTTCCATTAGTCGGCGTCCATACTTCATTTTTGGATATAACCGCGGTATCACTAAAAAAAATCTTGAGTTAAACATGTTGCCTATCTTGATAATTGAAGGAGCAAATGTTGCTTACAAAAAAATTACATAAAATTTTTTCAACGATGGAAATGGACAGTACTTTGAAAATTGAACAAATTTTCATCTTATGACTTTTTGCCTAACTTCAAAATTGAAGGGGCTACAGAGAAAATTGTTTTAAAAAAATTCTAAGAAAATAAATCATCCAAGGGAATGGATAGTACGTTGAAAATTGGACAAATTTTGTTCCGAGAACTTTTTGCCTAGCATGAAAAATGAAGGGCAACGGGTCATTTAAAATGGAAAAAAGTTGAAAAATTTTTGAACCCTATTTATTTTGAATGACCGATAGCCCCTTCATTTTTCATGCTAGGCAAAAAGTTCTCGGAACAAAATTTGTCCAATTTTCAACGTACTACTCATTCCCTTGGATGATTTATTTTCTTGGAATTTTTTTAAACCAATTTTCTATGTGGCTCCTTCAATTTTGAAATTAGGCAAAAAGTCATAAAATGAAAAGTTTTCAGTTTTCGAAGTACTGTCCATTCCCGTTGTTGAAAAAAAAATTACGTAATTTTTTTGTAAGCAGCATTTGCCCCTTCCATTATCAAGGTAGACAACATGTTCATCTCAAATTTTTTTATTGGTACTCGGTTATATCCAAAATTGAAGTATAGACTCCACTTACGGAACACCATGTACACCTGAAGAGGTGGGGATAGGAGGTTAGAAATTAGGGTGAAATGTTTTTAGGTCCCAAGTAACATTTAGAACTACTCTGGGCCAAATTTGGATCAAAGGTCGATTTCACCATCTTAATGGGGGAGGTTCTTTGGACGAAAATTAAAAAAGTAGTATACTTTGAGTAGGAGATCTCTCAAAAAAATTGAACCTCAGCCCGGAGTGAGAAGCCTTCAAAATGGGGTCATTTTCGAAAAAACGTTGTTTTTAGCCATTTTCGGGTAGTGTCTCTACACCTTCAGACATTGAAATTAGCCTTAAAATTTGATACAACTTTTTGCCCTATACAAAAAAGTTGAAAATTTGCAGATAAATTGTAATGAATTTTTGAATTTTATCAAATTCAAATCGTTCACTTCAATGCTTCAAAACTAATCACAAATTTTTTGGTGGCCTGAAATAATTTTTGATGTTGAAAATTTTCATGATAGTGCTGCCAACTGCATTTTTAATAACCTAATTTTCATAGAAGTCAAGTCGTTCATTTAGTGGCTTATTGAATAGTAAATTTTTCAAAAAAATGTCTGTCATCAAAATAAATTTCAATCAATTTTTTGAAAATTTTTCGTTGCAGTGGTGCCAACTGAAATTTTGTAGAAATTGCGTCAATTAAAACGCAGTTGGCAGCACTTTCGTAATTTTTTTTGAAAAATTTCACCTAAAATGATTCTAAGTGACCAAAAAGATGTAAGCTATTGCAAAAAAAAATTTTGAACTTGCAAAAAAAACTTGTTTTAAAAATTTGATACATGTGAGGAAAACATTTCAAAACATTTTATAAAATCAATTTCAATTTTTAAAAAAATTTCTATTCTTTTTGAGGCAATTTCAACATTTTCAACAAAGTTACTGATGAATATTCGTTACACGCTTATCAAGGTGAATAAAATAAATTTTATTCGTCACCTTTGAGTTGAATTTCATCCATATGGAATTTTAACTTTATCCAAAAACGTGTCATTATCAGCTCATGTGTCATATAAGTAGGTAATTCATTGACGTTTTTTTCAAAAATTTACTCTTTTTTGATGATATTTCGAAATTTGATCACTCAATAGAGAATCATTGAATAATTTTAGTTTTGGATCTGCTAAAAAAAATTCAGTAAAACTGAGCCTGTATAAAATTAAATCAGCATGTTCTTTTTCAGTTGAAAAGAAATAATGAAGAATGAACGAATATTGAAAAACACTTAAAGCTCAGAGAAACATTTACGACTTTACAATTTCACACCAAAATATGCGAAAAAATTGAAAACAAAATGAAATTAAAAATAAAAAAACAATATTTTACGACACCATTTTGAGAGTTATTATCAAGAAATTAAAAACCGCCGATTATTTTTATGCATCTAAAAAATGTCAAAAACGGCCATTTAAAATTGGGAAAAATATTGAAACGGGGCAACAAAACGCCGATATTAATTTTCAACCGATTTCATTCATTTGTATCCGAACAAAATTTAATGACTTTCTTTCAACTTCTTTGAACTTTTTAACGATCCTTTTCCCCAACATCCTCGTCCCTCCTTCGAATCACGCGCCGGACCCTCGAAACAAAAACCGAGCACGTATTTACGATATTTTTAGCCAACTTTGAAAATTCAAAACACGCCGCTGATTAGTACATAGGCGCGTAAAAACGCCAACAATTGTTTCATTCATTCGGCGACGAAATTCCGCATACGCTGGGAAAATACAGATGGAAGAATAACCGAGCTTGATTACGTGGAAAAAAAACCTGCTGTAACCGCAGGTCGCTAAATAAACAAGCGCTCGGACAAATGTTTATTTAAAATTGCACACAATACAGCGATGCTCGTAAAACAAGCCAAATGGTTTGAGAAAAATTTTTAATTTGCGTCCGACGAAAATTATTACATATCCAGCTCCTTTTTTTTTTCGCCGTACGTTCGCAAAAGCCGCAGGAAATGCTACGATTATTTTCGCTATACCGCAGAGAAAAGCTGACTACGGAGGAGGGAAAAAACAGCAAAGTTGAAAAATTCTCATCTCTCGCAACGAACGTTATTGTTCTCTCGTTAAGTACATGTTTCGACGAAGGAGAGAAAAAAATCGCGTATACAAATCAAAAAAAAGATGAAAATTGCCCGAAAATGGTTAGCGAAGGGGAAAAACTCCCTATTATATAATTAAATCTAATTTCGCTCTATAAAATTCAATCATCGAGAGCTAAGTTGGCTTTATGCCAAGCGTTGATATGAAGAGATGGTGTTCATTTGTGAGCTCTCTTTTGTTTTTTAAGTAACTTATGAACGTGCGGAAAAAAAAAAGGGCTCGAGAACTTTCGAAAAACTCGAAAAACTTTTTCCACACGGAGCCGCTGCCTGGCCCGGCCATAGCCTGGGTGGCGGCGACGCGATCGGTGTAATTTATAGTAAAAATTTTATTCGTAAACAGGGTTTACCAAAGTGCTAAAAGCAAGGTATCGAAGAGAGTAAATTCGCTGACTTTTTTCGTACGGCGCCTTTAGCGCGCGAAATTTTCAAACCGTGCAATTTGTTTCAAATGGTGTCGCATAGACAGACAAATTGGCAAAGTGTTTATAAACCCGATGGCTATGGGGGAAAAACAAAATTCCCTAATAAATGGATTAAAAATGTTTTCGAAAGCTGTAAATTACCCTAATGGATATGTCGTAATCGCGACGACATTTTTCAATGCGCCATTCAAAACACGTACGATAAATTTACGCTCTTCCCCGCCCACAATCGCGAGGACGATTTGTAGTGTAATTGGTAATTATTCTGGTGTCGAGTCATATCATCGTTATAAATTATTTCATTATATTTGGAACCGTTCGCCGGTTTATAAATTAACGTCGATTACCATAATTACCGTATATTTACCGCCGATTACCGATTGAAATGCGATAAAATATACAAAAGAAATCGCGACGTGACGTCAGATTTACCAACACCAAGAATATGGTGGCTGTAGAAATTATAATGGTTCGATTTATGATTTCCTCTTGTATAGAAAGGTCCATTACCATTTTTACTGCCAATTTTCTAAATATTGGGTAATTTTTCGTAAATACGCGTAATTACGGTAAAAAGTTAGAATTATGTTGAATATTACTAGGTTAGGATTAATAAAAAATGATGACCAATCTCATATAATTATTCACAATTGGGTGGATATGAAATAAGATTTGATAAGTATCAGAAACTAAGAGTCATTCTTGAATGATTTGATCAGATATGAATCGTTTGCGAACGATTTGATTATTGTTCGTGAATAATTCTGAGTCATTCGCGAACCCAAAACACATCAACAGACAATTTGATCAAAACTGAATCAATGTTGGAACGAATCCACCTGAAATTAGATTCGAAACCGAATCCACGAATCATTACTTTTTTTGGATTCGAATCCAC
Source organism: Pseudococcus viburni (assembly GCA_033439095.1). NCBI lineage: Eukaryota > Metazoa > Arthropoda > Insecta > Hemiptera > Pseudococcidae > Pseudococcus > Pseudococcus viburni. The sequence goes on along the minus strand of JAVBJF010000486.1, from coordinate 209,833 downwards.
GAATCCAGGAATTCATCATTTGGGGCAAAATGATGAGCAAAAAAAAGTCATACAGAACTGAACCCATGAAACAACACAAACCAAAGTCCAAACGTACGAATATAAAGGGTCTCTCCACATTACATGGTGAAAATGGCCCTTGACCCAAATTAGACCAAAGTGGTCCTAAATGTTTGCCTCGATGTAAAAACTCCCCACAAAAATTTTTGACCCCCACCCCTTCCTGAGAAATTTTCCCTAAATGTCGAAAATTTAATTCAATTTTTCTCTGGATGGGGTGGATGAAAAATTTTGAAATTTTCACAGATGGTAGACCTAATGTAGGCTTATTTGTGGAAATTCTTTCAAATTTTTTAAATGACATTTTCTTAGTTTTTTTGCGGTTTGAAATTTTCAAAAACTCATTTTAAAAAATTGGGGGAGGAGGAACATGGCTGAATTTTTTTTCATAATTTGGTAGTACCCTCAGATTAGGAAATCAAAGCACCTTTGCCTATCACCAATATTACACTATCTATTGGTGATAGGCATACTTTGTTCACGTTTCAATTTTTTTGACCAACTTGCACCCACTTTTGGAGTTTGAAAAAAATATATGTTATACCTGAGGGTACTACCAAATTATGGAAAAAAATTCAGTCATGTTCCCCCCTTCCACCAATTTTTTAAAATGATTTTTTGAAAATTTCAAACCGTAAAAAAACTAAGAAAATATGATTTAAAAAATTTGAAAGAATTTCCACAAATAAGCCTACATTAAGCCTACCATCTGTGAAAATTTTCAAAAATTTTCATCCACTCCATCCAGAGAAAAGTTAAATTAAATTTTCGACATTTAGGAGGAATTTTTCAGGAAGGGGTGGGGATGGGGAGTCGAAAATTTTTGTGGGGAGTTTTTACATAGAGGCAAACATTTAGGACCACTATCGGTCTAATTTGGGTCAAGGACCATTTTCATCATGTAATGTGAAGAGAACTTTTCTGTTTGAGAGGGCCCTCCGCGACAAAGACATCCTTTTTTCCCTTTTTTGTCTTAGAGGGCCCCACGGCCACGGACTCTCCAAAAAACGCAGAGAAACAAATCCTGACGAACCCTTTAAAACAATTCGAATCCTTTTTGGATTCAAATCATTGAAATTCTTTCTCCAACGTTGAAGTGAATCACGTGTTGCGCTAACGAAAACAAAAACCAAAAGTCGGAATTAAAATTTTTCTTAAAAGTTCAATTTTACTTGTTTTTAAAAAGAAATTTATCGTTCTTGATGAAAATTGTCGTAATTTTTTAAGGAGCCAAAAACGAAAAAAAAACAACATTATTTTCCATTTTTATTAACAAAAAGGGGGAAAAAATGGAATTTGAAATTCAAGTCCAACTTTATCCTAATTTCCAAGTTCAAAATTTTTCAACTCTAAATTTTTTCAAAATTGTATCCAATTTTAAACTTTTTTCAATGGTAAAATTCTTTACTTTTTCAAAGCTTCAATTTTCTCAACATTTTTCCAATTTCATATTTTTTTAAATTTCTCTCCATTATTGAATTAGAAGAAATTTTGATGGCAAGTCGTTCAATCATTAATCATTCAATTTAAAATGAGTCATTTGAGGATAACTTCATTCGAGGATGAACCGTTCGCAAACGATTTCATAAAATTTCAGTTACCTAAACAAAAAAAAATTATCAGGGACTGGTAATGAAAATTGTTTGCAAACAATTCGCTCATATTTGATGAATCATTTGGGGACCAATGAGTCGATCATAGATATTTTGGTTACAATTGGATCATCCACAAACGATTTTATCACATTTGAGTTGGGATTCGAATAATTTGCAAACTGTGATCTAAAATCATCACGAGTCAATTGTTCGTTTGATAAGCTATACGCGAAAGGCTGAAACATTTTTCTTTCTGATTAACCAATTTTGCCAAAATTGAAGCCAACATCTACTTTTCAGCAGATTTAGAATTTTCATAGTGTTGGGAATTTATGGAAATTTTTCCAACATTTATCAATCAGTGAAAATTATCGAAAATCACTGAGAAACAGTCAGAATTGCAGCACAGGAAAAAATCAGTGAAAAAATTTTCAATGAAAACAAATCAGTGAGAAAAATCACTGGAAAATCAATCAGTGAAAATCTTTGAAAAATCAGCGAAACTTTTCTGAAAATCAGTGAATTTTGCTGATTTTTTCCAGTGCTGCGATTCTAACTGTTTATCAGTGAGTTTTCACTGATTCAGAATGAGAGAGTATGAGAATGAGTGAGAAAAATGAAAAAAGGAAATTTTTTAGCGTTTTATGAACGAAAATGGGGGAAATTTGGAAATTTGGACATAACGCCCAAGGACGAACCAAAGATGACATATTTATGGAACGAAAAATATAAAAATTTTGGATTAAAATAAAAATTCTTCCAATTTTTTCAACTCAAAATGCGATTTTTCTAATTTTTTTATCGTAAAAACGAAAATTTTCTAAAATTATGAACTAAAAATTCAATTTTTCGTTTATGAGGGAGGGAAGGAAAAACTGCCTCTCTGCTTCCCCATTCGATTTAGGTAGGTAACATTATTGATACAGCATTTTCCTTGCTATAAATCTGTATCTATTGCACGCTCCCCCCCCCCTACCAAAAAAATCCAATCTTCTTAGGTACTTTTTATTTTTTATTTTCTTCCTTGACGAATTGGAATGTAATGCTGGTTTCTAAATAAGTTCACGAACGTTTTTATGATTTTCAGCCTCAAATTATCTTCAAAACTATTTTTTGAATCTTCAAAAAAAAATTATAATTTTTTCTGAAGTGAGTTTTTTTCCATTTTTTGAACTGAAAATAAAATTCTTAGAACTTATTTTAAAAGTGTTCAACGTTTTTACAAATTATGAAATTCTTTTTTTGACGACTTTATACTGGATGGATCTTTTGAATTTTCATACCTTTTTCATGCCCTTTTTTCTGATTTTTTTTCGTATTTCTTAGAAAAAAAAAAACAATCATATCGAGAATTTAACAAATTGGCATGAACACATAATATAGGTATGTGTTCAGAGTCGCAACCAACTCAAGAAAATCTAGTGTCTTGATTGACAGAGGATTAGGGCTGGAGCTCAAATAAAAGAGGAAATTATTGAAAGAATTTTCTGTTAAAAAACATGACCTTTTTCATAAATTTTATGACGTTTATGACTTTCTACAAATTTCATGACTGATTCGTGATTTTTCACGACTTTTATGACCGGTAATTAAACATCTTGATACAAAATTTTTTTAATCAAAAACACAATTTTGTGGAAGGGAGGAGGAAGTAATCTACCGAAACGGTCAAACATGGAAATAAAGAAAAAATAGAGTTTTTACAAGTGCATGATATAGTGATACTTCGGAGAGAAAAAAAAAGATTTTTAGTTTGTTTTGGGACCAAAATTGAGATTCTGAGCACTCGACTAGATCTGAAATTTTTCTCAATTTTGAAAAAAAAATTCAACAATTTTTCGATTTTTGGTCTTTTTTTCAATATTTATGGTACAAACATTTATAAAGATAATTTTGAACAATCTCATTGAATTTCAATGAATTCAAATTATATTTCAACCATCAACAACTTCTAAATTCAGGCAATTTCTTTCACGAAGATGAATCTGAAAGTTGTATTGCGGGAGAGTGAACTTGAATTTTTTTCTATTTTTTGATTCCAAATGTGAAACTTTCAAAAAATTAAAAAAATTACTTACTTTTTCAAAGTTTTTGACTTCAATTCAATTTTTTCCTAATAAAATTACAATTTCGTTATTTTTCTTGGACGTTCTGTCCTTTGCTTTTTCCTTCCCTTATTCTATCCAATTTTTTTAAATAGGTACCTAACATTTTGAGATGATTTCGACGCTATTTTAGCCACGTTTTTAAATTTTTTGAGCGATTTTCGTGATATTGAAACATATTTTTATTACACTCGAATAATTTTAATTTTCACCATTTGCAAATGTTTTTTCGACCCCCCTCCGCCATTTCTCAAAACAATATATGTTTTTTTTGAGACCTCACTAATGTTAATTTCGTTTGTGTTTTCTCTTTACAGAAAGCTAGACTGGCGCGTATCAGGATAGCAAAGGCCGGAGCCGGGGCTGCCTTTGTTAGCAAGAAGAAAGCAGCGGAAGCCAGATTAGCAGCTCAAGAATCCGGTTTAGAATTAGATGATAATTATAGAGACGAGGATATATTCGAATTACAACATCATCATTTGCTACGATGCCTCGAAAAAACTACCGTTAGTTGGCCAGCAAAATCTTACAATTTCGCTTCCATTTCCTCAATCGCCTCATTATAATACATTTTTCTCTGGTTTTTTCTTCGCAGGATCGAGAATTCGTGGAGTTAGAAACGCCATTCAATGGCCAACCCAAAAGACCGGGCTCTCCTTCGCCGTTAATAAGTCCATCTCATTCTGGACTCGTCCATTCCGGTATACTTAGAGCTTGCTACGGTCGATGCTGCGGAGGACAAAGATACCAGGTATGTCATCACTAAGTCGCCCACAAAATAACCGCTCGACTCCGCGAAGGCACCGGCGCTCGACGTTCCAAGTACAAACCGTTCAATTACGATTCCATTTTGTTTTATTTGCTCGAGAAAAAAAAAATACCACAATACGAGTCGAATATCGAGGAAAAATAATACGTACGACTTGCATGCGGCCTTTAAACCAGGTTAATGCGCGAAATGCGCGAAATTTAATGGAACCATCGTGGCTGTGGCGTTTGTTTTCGTTGCCAAATCTTGTTAAATGGCTTAGCCTAGTTTTTCGGCGGGCGCGTTTTGCTTTAGCCGTTTTCCAGGCATATATTTCGTCTTAACGCCTCGCCAGCCTTTGTTTCGTCCCGTAGTCCGGAGGTAATGATGAAAAATTTATTACCCCGGATTCGATTTTTTTTCCTTCTTTTTCTCCCTTTTTTTTCCTATTTTTTTCATCGCCTTCTTCGTCTCCAACGTAGCGAAAATTCTCCGCCGTTAACCTGGTATTCTGGTACAATGCGAGTATTTTTATTAAGTATACATTATCTCTCATCATTTCGTTGTGTATTATTCCTTTTCCCTATACGTACTGCATTTTCATAGTTGAGTTTTTTTTTCTCCTTCCTGTTGTTATTTTTAGTAATTTTTTTATGACGAACAAACCTAAGGGAAAAAAATCGCTGTAGATGGTAATTTTTAAAAGCGAAAACCGTAGACTTTCATACGTATTTTTTTTCTATTATATAGAAAAATATTTAAGTTGAGAAATTTTTTATAAAGCATACGTTTTATTAGACGAAGCTTTGAAAATAATACAAACGCTGTGTAGTTTATAGCATAAAAACGTCGACTATAAGTAAAGGACAATCACAGAACTGGGGGAAACTTGAAAAACTATGATTTTATAAAAGCTTATCTCCGGCAGCTCCAAAACGAAATTTTTGCGCTTTTTTTTCTCTGGCTGAAGGAAAAGTCCGCTGGTAAAATCGATTGAAAACGGGCGACACGACAGTACAAATTAAAAGCTTGGCCGTATATTTTTTCGGGCTACAAATTTCAAAAGACTTTGAGAATCGGGCCGTCGAAAAATTTATCGAGCAGCTAAAAATAGTTTAAACGAGGGCGAAGTTTTTCGAAAAAAAAATGGGTATCTTCGGATACAAATTTTTTTCTTAAGGATGCGTTATTTTCTGCATTTTAACCCCTGGTTTTATTTTTCGTAGTAGGTAGTTTCAAAGGCGAGGTTTTTTTAGAAAGAAAAGGTCAACGGTATGGAACGTGAACTTAGATAACTCGAGCTAGCGAATTCATTGGTTTTGGTTTAATTAACGAAAACAACGACGGATTTGTAACTCCGTCGTATAGAGACGCACAGTAGTGGCAATGTCGAAAGTAGTAGTCGATTGTAATTCAAGAGCTTTTAGTTACATAATGCATCGTAGAAACGAGAATAATTTCGTATCATCAAGCGCAGAGCAACGACATCAACAAGAGAAACCGCTTCAGCGATGTTCGAAGCAGAGTATACCATTTCAACATCTTCTCATCGAGTCTTCAATAAATCATATTCATCACTCGAAACCTTTTATCTTGGTATATAATTTCATTCATTATGCTCTTTCTTTTTTCTCCTCTACTCCTGTATCTCGAATATTCACGTAAAGTAGCACTCTCGGCGTAAAAACAATTATTATGCTACTTGCGGCACTCGTTTATAACTCGTGCGAATGAATGTATTCGCGAGGTTTCCATACGTAACGATACTCTTGAATATTCAATTTTACCTCCTTCAGTTTGCATATAGGCAATATATGGTGTTTATGGGGTACAACAATTGCCCTGTTTAGGCGTAGGAGTGTACTTGTGATGTGTTTGGTAATCGTGTAGGGTACATGTGCTAATTATGATGCATCAGTGGTTGCAAAGTTTTCAATTGAAGGGGCTAGAGTTGGAATTTCGAATACATCTCGTTGTTTTCCTTCGAATCGTAGGTAGGTAATTGTACCCCTTTGGAGGGTAGAATAATTGCGTAATCTTTATGTAAAGAAGCATCGGATGGAATCTGGGTCTGTTTTTTGCCTTCTCTGAAGATAGATAACCCGAAAGGAACAATGGTTGCATAACCTTCATTTTCCCTTTAAAAATAGTTGTAGGCAACTTTAAAATATTCTGAAGGTTCAAAAAATTGTGTTTTTTAAAATCTGAGGCAAACTAATTAAAGGGAACATTCAGGGTGTTCCATGAATCGTCTGCCAAACGTATTTTTTTTTTAGATATAAAAAAACTTGAGATGAATATGTTGCCTATTTTGAAAATTGAAGGGGCAAATGCTGCTTCTAAAACAATCGTGTCAACGAATTTTTTCAACGATGGGAATGGAGAGTTATTTGAAAACTGAACAAAATATTTTCACTTCATGACTTTTTGCCTATCTTTAAAATTGAAGGGGCTGCTTAAAATTGTTCAAAAATATTCTCAAAAAATGAACTGATCAAGGGAATGGATAGTACGTTGAAAAATGAAGAAATTTTGCATTGTAGACTTTTTGCCTAACATCGAAAATGAAGGGGCTACGGTCACTAAAAATAATTGGGGTTCAAAATTTTTTCAAATTTTCTCGATTTTTAATGACCCTTAGCCCCTTTATTTTTGATGTTAGGCAAAAAGTCTACAGAACAAAATTTCTTATTTTTTAAATGTACTATCCATTCCCTTGATCAGTTAATTTTTTGAGAATTTTTTTTGAATAATTTTTTTGTAGCCCCTTCAATTTTGAAGATAGGCAAAAAGTCCTTCAGTGAAAATTTGCTCAGTTTTCGAAGTACTATCCATTCCCATGGTTGAAAAAAAATGTTGACGTGATTTTCTTAAAAGCAGCATTTGCCCCTATCGATTTTCAAAATAGGCAACATATTCATCTCTTGGGTTTTTTTAGTGGTACTTACACTGTTAAATCCGAAAAAATATGTTTAGCAGACAATTTATGGAACACCCTGGATTTCTGATGTTGATTTTGAAAAATCTCGATATTGGGCTGTCAGTGTTACCATTTATGACAATATTCAATTTTGAAAATTCTGTAAAAAAAAAGATCAAAAAATTGAATGCATGTGAAAATTGACAAATTTTAAAAACAATTTTAATTTGAACGAACGAAACGAATCACAAATCTTTGATAGAAATAAATAAAAGATATGACTAGTCAGGTTTTTTTCTGAAATTGAGATCTTGGCCATTGAATTTCGAGAGAGCCTGTATTTAAAAGACCATTTATCTTTCGAGAAGAATTGAATCGAATAATCGAGCAAAAAAGTTGGCTTCGAAAATTTTGTATTACCTAAAGAAATAATTTTTGAAACTAGGCAATCGAATAAAATGTCGAATTTTAAATCCCAGGGTTTGATTCGAATCACTCTTTTTATGATTCGAGCCTTCTGGCAGGAAAGAATTCGTGATTTGTGTTTCGTTCGAATCATTCCCTTGATTGGTGATCCAAAATTTTCGTACTTTTCGAATCATTTAATTTCTTTGAAAATTTCTTTGTTTCTCCTGACGTTTACAAATTTTTTGGCGTAAATTTTCTGGTATTTTTCTATAAAAGTATAAATACACAAAAATGCTAGAAAATTAGAAATTTATTGTGAAAAATTGCTAAATTTCCGACTTGAAAACTGAAATTCTGTTTTGGAAAAATATTCTGAAACATGGCAGTGCGATAAAACGCCGTTTCTTAGCCAAAAAGTGGCGTTTTTTTAATAAGTTTATAAACTTAGTAACGAAATATCCGAAAATTTATATCAAAAAATGTCCAAATGTCACAGAAACGAAACAATTTCAAAAGAATTAAATGATTCGAAAAAGGATTCAAAAATTACGAATCACGAATCATTTTCCAAATAAATTATTCGAGTCTTTTCCTTGAAAAATATTCGTGATTCGAATTAAAATACGATATTCGACACAACTCTGTTAGAACCTTTGTTTCGTTCAAATTCTGGCAATTTTTCGGACCAAATCTGATTTTTGAAACAAGGATTCGTTTTAACGGATCCCTTTTCAGCTTTTCTCGTGTTCAGGAAAAGTATCGTTGTAAATAGTACATTACACAACTTGAGAGTCAAAAATAATTTTTTTTTGTTTTCTTGTCACGTCCTGAAGAGGTTAGAGAGGTGAAGGGTGACCAGATCAGCTCAAAAATCGGCACAAACTTGGTCAACAAGTTATGGTAATTGATTTTCACGAAAACTTGAAAATCGATCATTTCGACTCTAGTTTTTCTTTAGAACTAGACAATATTTTCAATTTCTTTTGATTTTTAATTTCTCCAGGATTGTGGCAGCCCTGATCATCCAATAGTGGAATTTAAAAAAAAATGAACTTTCGATATGAAATACAGGTACCCAACTTTTTGAAATACCACACGGAACTCCTCAAAAATATCCAATTTGTTCTATGGCCTTCTCTAGAGAGGAAACAAAGGGAAGAAGGGGAGAAGGGAAGGGGAAACTACTCCAACCAGAATCCTAAAAATTCAGCAGGTTTCTAAAAAAATTCGGGAAAATTTTTTAAGTTAGGAAGTTTTTGATAAAATTGGAAAATTTCTCGAATAATAAGGATTTATTTTTTAATGAAGTAAAATAAGTAGCAAAGGTTTCGTCAAGTTTTCAAATTTAGAATTTAATTCTGAAGTTTTGATCATAATTTAACAACATTTCGAATACTCGTTACCTATGTGGCAAATTATTTATACAATTTTTCTAGCAATAAAATTCAATTAAACTTTTCTTTACATTTTATTTGGAAAAATATATTCAAAGTGCCTAAATGTCTATTTTTTAAATTAAAATTGCAATTTTTCAAAAATTTTGTTTTTGAGGTATCTATTTCTATTTTATTTGATAAATTGATTATTTTGCATCAAGTGAAAATTTGGAGAAAAAACTTAAGTACCTACTTTGAACAAACAGATACTTTTTTTTTTAAATTGTCTAAAAACTCATTTTTTGTGGTCTTGATTTTCAAAATATGTACATTTGGTGTCTAAAAACCGACTACTTTTTCAAAATTTTGTCCTCGTTTTACACAGGCACACACACAGCGAATAAAAAAAGAAGAATAAATTGAAAAAAAAAACACAGCAAAAACTGATGATATTGTGGATTGAGGGCTGAAAATTGAAAATACAGATCTGTTAAACACTTTCATAATAAGGACATTACTGCAATTTGGCTATATCGATTTGGAGGGGAGAGAGAGAGAGGTTACTTCATGTATGTCATATAATTAGATCAAAACAGCTGAACAGCTCAGAAATAAATTCAGTTGGGCAGGAAAGAAAACCGTGATCCAAAATTTTGTGTTCATGGAGCAACAAAGTCCTTTATGGTATTTGGAGATATTTAAAAAAAAAATTGAGAAACCCAAAAACAAAATTGAGTTAAAATTGGAAGGGGAAGGGGAATTAAAATGAGAATTTTTGGCTGAAATTAATAAAAAAAATGATAATTTTTAACTGACTTCTGAAATCCAAGTTGCAAAAAATGAATTCCAACGAAGGATTTTTAATTTTCAATGTCAACTGAAAATTTAATCATTTTTTTGATAACTATAGCCAAAAATTATCATTTTACCTCCCCCTCCCCATCCTTCCAATTTCAACTCCATTTCGTTTTTGGCTTTCTCAAAAAAAAAAGTTTTTCAAAAAAAATCTCCAAACACCATAAAGTACTTGGTTCTCCATGAACACAAAATTTTGGATCACAGTTTTCTTTCCTGCTCAACTCAATTGATCTCTGAGCTTTTCTGATCTAATTATATGGCATACCTCAAATAATCTCCTCCTCCCCCTCCCCATATCGATATAATCAAATTGTAGAAATATCCTTCTTGTGAAAGTGTTAAACTGATCTCCATTTGCCAATTTTTAGCTCTCAATCTACAATATTATCAGTTTTTGCTGTTTTTTGTGTTTTTTTTTTCAATTTCATCCTTCTTTTAATTTCTTTTTCCATAAAATCTCATCATTTCTCCACAGTGATTGAAAATTTTACGTAAACAAATCAACAAGTATTGAGGCTCCTTTGAACTAGCTCAAACGTCTATTTCTTAAGATTGATGCTCAATAGTTTACTCAGGTGATTACAAATGCGACATATTTGCCTTTGTTCGTCATAATTGGAACTCATCTCTTCAATTTTTTCTTATTAAAAGTTGTCTTTTCAGCACTAAGGATAAGAATTCACCCTCCCTTTCGTTCAAATCCCTTCAAATTTGACGTTATGCAATATAAAGTACTTGTAACACGAATTATTTGCCTATATGCAACTTTCAAACATCTCCTGCAAATGTTCACCATTCAGTCAACACTTCTGGCACTTCTGTCAATAAATTCGTCCATATCTGTAATTCAATGAAGAATTTTAAATCGAATAAATCGAGTCTTCGAACTTCTTTTCGCAACCATTTGGACGAAATTCGAGATACCTGCAATCCACAGCTTTTCATTGGAATTCCCATCTTCGCCGAACCCTTATCCATAACCCATTCATTACATTCCGCTGCTCCTGGCGCACAACCACTCCGATCTTATAGTCTATTTCCTTTCAAGCTCATCGATCATTTAACCATCGGAAGGAGCAGACCGACCGACGAAGGCGAAACGAAACGAAGAGACCACCGGCACGAAGACGGAACCCGATATAAATCTCGTTTCGAATTTTAATTAAAACAAAAATAATCACTGGCAAAGAGAGAGACGGTTAAATAAAAATGAAAAGTTACTCAAGAGCTGGAAGGAAGCGGCTATTAACTTATTTACGCTCGCGAAAAATTTTCACTAGCCCGGTGCAACTGTAAACTCGCTTGATTGGAATAAATGGGAAAAGTTTTTAATGATTTATCACTTTCCGGGTTCATTAACAAGAGAGTCGGAGACGCGCGGCGAGAGAAGATGAGAAGAGAAAAAAAAACAGCCCGCAGAAGAGCAACATATTTTTTTGTTTAATTTTACACACTTTAATCGTATACACGACGCTGCGTGGTGCGAAAGTGTGAAGTAGGCAGAAAATCCGAGTCGACCGAGCCCAAAAGGAAATAAAATTTATAGGCGTTTTTTTTTCCTGTACGCGTGTAAGTATGCGAGTAACAACAATTAACAATCAATTATTTTCATTCGAGTTATACACGTGAAAAACCGTTGACCATTTTCGTCGATATTTTTAGTTTAATTAGTCTTATGTGTATACGAGTAAAACCCCGGCGTAGTTTTGCTTGGAAAAACGAACCCGTTGCTGCGTAAATTAGAGAGAAAAAAAAACCACCTCGTGAAACCCACGTAGGGGTAATTCGTTTGGAGCAAAGCGACGTAAAAAATAGGCGATTTTTTTTCCTTATTCTTTTCTCTTTATTTTCGGCGCTCAAAATAATTCTTTGTTAATTGTTGTTCATTAGAAACGCCGTCGAAGATGTTCAGAGGAATCACATACAAACGAACATGAACTGAGTGAAGATCACATGAGAATAGACATTTCCAAAGCCAGGACAGCCACCGATACGCCCGAATTTAATGTAAAAAGCCAGCGAAGTTCGGGCGCTGTCGCAGGTTCGACTTCCTTAATATCATTAAATAAACCAAACTCAACGACTTCGTCCAATATTACCGCATCCGTACTCGTAAATTTACCAACGTCTCACGGTAATTCGGATATCGATTTTAGTTCGTCGTCGCATCTGCCATCGCCGGCCGGAACATCAGCGGACCAACAACCAGAAATTCGAATAACGTTTCTGTAAAAAAAAAAATTGTTTAATTCTTTATTTTTTTCTTCGTTTCGTTTTTTTGTTCTGTTTTGTGTTTTCAAAACGAGCTATATATCAAAACACCAAAGTTCGTCACTGTTATATCTGTTCAATTTTGAAAATTTTCTTTACTTTTTGCCCTCCTGGATACCGATTATGTTTAATTTTTTTTTTCGTTTCGTTACAGCGATGTTATTCTTTCGAACAGGTGTAGAATTTCGGTTAAATTTTATCTTTTAAACTTAAATACTTTTTAACGAATTTTATTCTAAGTTTTGTATTTCTTTGCAATTTTATTCGAAATAAGACTTGATAACTTATTGTGAAACAAATTTTACGTTTATTCGTTATACTTACATGAGCGTTCTGTTTTTTTTTTCGTTTTCGTTCTCGTTGAATATTTTTGTTCGTTTTTGTTTTGAATTTTTTTTGTTCGTTTGTTTTTTTCTATAAGGTAATTTAGAATCTACGTTAGGTAGATTTTCGTATAAAACGTTTTCGTTTCGATTTCCTATATTGTTTTGTTTATTATTGTTTTAAATATTTTTGTTTATTATACCTCTCTACGTGCTTCCAAAATAGTAACGTCTCCTTCTCCATCCTATTTTTCTTCTTTTTTTTTTGTAAGAATTTACCTACCGGTTTATCGAATGATATTGCGACATTGCCACTCGATGCGAAAATTTGTTTCGTTCGTGTTTTCCATCCAATTCACCATTATTTTTAAGCCGAAGTACGTACTTGAATAATTTGCGAGCTAGCCGTGATTTATCTAGTTCCCAATTGAATACCGATGATGAAAAACGAGCTCGTAGGTGGACTCTAATTGCTCCAGTGAGGTTTGATTTTGAAATTAGGACTTGTGATTGAGTGAATGGTCGACTCCAAGAGTTTGGAATCCGAATAGAGCCTTTGAAGTTGTGAGGGTCACATACTTGGTGTGTGGCAATTTTGGTATTTTTTTCAGATTTTTTTCAAATAACTCGAAAGGAAAGCAAAATTGAGAATTTTTTAAAATAAATTATTTGAAAGGGAATAAAATTAGATTTAAAAAGATATCATTATTTTTCAATTTTGAGTGATTTTCTTGAAAACATGTCATTTTGCGACAAAAATTATCATTATTTGTGAAATAATCCAAAATCAAAAAGTAATGAGATCATTTGAAAGCTAATTTTATTCTCTTTCATGTAAGTTATTATGAGAAATTCTCAAAATTGCCTCCTACTCGGATTATACAGGAAAAATCCCAAATCATTAATCGTAAAGTATCCTGAATAGAGCCTTTGAAGTTGTGAGGGTCACATACTTGATGTGTGACAATTTTGGTATTTTTTTTATCAGTTTTTTTTTTCTCAAATAACTCAAAAGGAAAGCAAAATTGAGAATTTTTTAAAATAAATTATTTGAAAGAGAATAAAATTAGCTTTAAAAAGATATCATTATTTTGCAATTTTGAGTAATTTTCTTGAAAACATGTCATTTTGCGACAAAAATTATCATTATTTGTGAAATTATCCAAAATCAAAAAGTAATGAAATTATTTGAAAGTTACTTTTATCCTCTACCATGTAAGTTATTATGAAAAATTCTCAAAATTGCCCCCTTCTCGGGTTATACACATAGGCGGAGATGGGGGGCATGGGGGACTTCAGCCCCCAATGTTAAATTAGCCCCCCCAATCATTTTCGTGTGTATCAAATGAGCACGAAAATTTCGTTGAAAAACTTTGAAAAGGATGCAATTTTTACTCCAAAGTAATGGAATTTTTCATTCAACAAACCTTTAAAAATGGAATTATTTTCTTTCTGGAAATCGGAAATTTTTCAAATCTTAGCCCTCGCTTCGCTCGGGCATGTGGAACCTTTACTTTTCAAGGGATAAATTATCAATGTGACGAATTTCCTGTTTTTTTCAAGCTACGAAAATGGTCTTTTTAATATCTAACGAAAATAATTAGGTGCTATGAGCAATCAGCAAATTGAATTGCAAACTAGCACGAAAATGTAAGAAATAAAAAAAAAATACAAATTTTTATTGTTGTTCAAAACTACAAAAAAAGCACGAAATTTCGTTTAAGAACTTCGAAAAGGACGAAATTTTTACTTCTAAGTATGGATTTATTCACTCAACAAACCATTAAAAATGAAATTGTTTTCTTTCTAAAAATTGACAATTTTTCAAATCTTCGCCCTTGCTTCGCTCGGGCATATTAATTCTGAAATATTTAATGAGAAATAGAGGTTGAAGATTTCACTTCCTTTTCAATAAGTACTAAAATATTGATTTAAAAAATGAAAATATTTCAGTTTTGGATTTTTTTTCCAAAAATTTTCGCCCTCGCTTCGCTCGGGCTTAATAAACGTCTTCGAAAAAGAATTCAGCAAAAAATTGTTTAAAAATAGAGGAAGGGTTTTTTTTTGGGGGGGGGGGGGTGGTCATCGAAAATGAACATTTTTGTTTCGTGTTTTTCATTCCTTTTTAAGTGGGACACAAGCTCCCCCAAAAGTTATGTTCTATCTCCGCCTATGGTTATACAGGAAAAAGTATTGATAAAAATCCCAAATCATGATAATCATAAAGTATGTGACCCTCAGAACCGAAAAAAACCTCATTCGAAATTATTTCGCCTGCAATATACAATTATTCTACAATTCCAACACATAATATGAATGATTTGCCTAATTTCCATTTTAAAGGGGTTATGCAGTTAATATTCTTTTAATATTGAATTAGGTAAAAACCAGTGGCGTAACCAAGGGAGGGTCGGGAGGGCAAAACCCCCTCCCCCTCATGAGGTCAAGAATTTTTGTGAAAAAAATACTTTCTTGGAGAATCAAAAATCCAATTTTCTCAAAGCTTCGCCCTCGTTTCGCTCGAATATGCAGGGTCGGCGAGAGGGAGGTGCAAAGGGTGCATTTTCACCGAGCCCGAGTTTTTTGAAGAACAAGTAGGGGTCCGAAACTTCAATTTTACGTTTCATTTCGAGAAAATATGCTATAAAAAAATATTTTTTTTTTCGCTAAAACTGCAATTTTCCAAAATTTTTCTCCTTGAAAAGAATAAGAAAAAGGGACAGAAGCAGAAAAAAAATACAACCGAGATTGAAAAATTTATTTTCAACTTTTTTTGGAGGGGCCAGAGCCAATAAATTTTTTCTGCACCGAGCATGCAATCGCTCTCGCCGGCTCTGTGATATGAACTATTTGAAATGACTGTGCGAAAAAGGGCCCCCTTTTTCTCCCTTCCCCCTACTGATATTCCAAGTCTCCATGTCCACTTTGTACCGTTTCAAAAAAGTTTCCGGCGCCACTGTTTGAATTTATCATTTTTTTGGTTTTTAAGGTCAAAAAATTAGCATGAAAGTTGTTCGTTCCAAAATTACATTTTCATCAAAGTCTTTTTTCTGAATATTTTATGCAAATCGCGTAAGAACATTATAACACCTGTGCAACTCCTTAATATTTCTGAAAATGATTCAAATTTTAAACTGAGCGTTTTTTATAGTGCAAGGAAATTTTCGGGAAGGGAGGAAGGATTTTACTCAGAATTTCTCAAAAAATTATGAGAGTTCCAAACCCTCCCCCCTCCCAGAGAAATTTCTGGCTACGCTGCTGGCAAAAACTGGATTCAGTATTTTTTTTAGAGAGGTGAAATTTTCAAACTGAAATTTAAATAATTCTTCGAGGTTACTGAATTCACCTACAATCAAATTCCAGATTCGGAACTTAATTATCAAAATTTTAAAGTCTAGAAAATTTGTAGAAATACTGAAAGTGAACGAAAACATCGACAACTTTTAGTTGAATTTCAAGTTTGATACCCAAGATTTTTTTCATAATTTGACTAAAAATCCAGCAAATGACTTCAGCACTTCATATTTTGACAATCAATCTATGTACTTACCTTGAAGAAAAAAATAGGAAAATAGAACCTTTCATGTTCCAAAATGGTTAATAAAATTTTTAAGAAATTTAATCTTTAGAAAAAGATTGTGATATGTACTTATTTTTAGGGAACCAAATTTTTTCTACAACTTTTGCTCAAAAAATCCAGCTAGGCTTCCAAATGATCTGCTTCCTCTCCCCTCCCACCTCCGGAAAAATTCAAAATCAAACCGAGCTCGTTTTTTAACCGCAGAAAGACGCGTTGCTGGTAAATTTATAAATAAATAAAATGCTCAAATATAATTAACATATCATTAAATCAATTCTACATATTGAAAAAAAAGGGGTTTCGAAATGAAAAAAATCAAAACTAGAAAATTCGAGTGATATAGATTTTCGACAAAATGCAGAAAATATTCGCTTTTTTTTCTTAGAAAACCCTAAGCGCATTTATGTATTACCTTGTATAACCTTGAATTTCAGAGAATTAACAGACGAGAGGGCTTGGAATCTAACCGTAGGCCTAAGCCATTAGAAAGAAACGTTAGATTCGTCGATGAAAAACCAAACGAAAATCACTAAATGTGGTCAGGTACTGTAATAGTTATACGTGGGGGTGTGCGGGGCGAATTCTGCGATTCCGAGCACCCTTACGTATTCTACTTACCTTGAGCACGAGCGTATAGTAATCGCACAGTATTTTGGAATTTTTAACTCTCTCTTTCTCTCAGTCGTATGTAGTAGTGGCAATTTGTTTCTATTTTCAGATCTCAATGCACTCGATTTGAATTCTTTATTCGTAGCATAATTCTGCTATGTAATTGCACTTTCTATACGTATTGTGTATTTTGTTAGCGTATGTTTTTTGCCAAGTGGCGAAATTTTCAGGTATCTTAATTTTTTTCAGAATTTTTATTTACTTAGGCGGGTTTACAAAAGAGAGCAATGAAGGATGAACGGTTTAAAATTCTAATGAGTAGATCTCATACGTGACAATGGATTTCGAAATATGGCTCTAATTATTCGAAAGAAAACAATAGCCAACTTCTCGAATATTCAAAACGGTGTTTTTTTTTCTTCTCCTCTTAATCACATTCATTGATACGGGCTTGTTGACACATGTTTAAACGCCTTCAATAAGTAATGGACCTTGAAATACTCGCAGTGTATGAAAAATTCGCACGCCGACTCTAACTTGGAAGACTGAGCGACGCTAATCACAATAATTATCGCCATATTACACAAAAACGGAACGCGGATTACAAAAAAACGGAAATCTCGGTAAATTATTAGGTCTGCGGGTTAGGGTTTGGTTCGGGTCGGTTTTTCAGAAGGCATGAGAATGCGCGAATCGAATGTAAACAACCGATTGTTTTAATGCATTTTCAATTTTCCACCTGACGAGGTAGGTAAAGCTAGATGATGGGTAAGGAAAATTTACTCGGTGTGAGTCATAGGAAGACGGTTCCGTGTTGGTAGCTTGATTAGGAAGAGCATTGTCGTAAAAATACAATCGGGGTTACTCCTGGTCAGATTTTAAATAGGCAATTTATTTTACATGGAAGTGGAAAAATTGAGATTGTGAGTTCGAAATGATTGGCATGTGATTATTTGTGGCATGGATATTTCAGGTTGTAGTGACATTATGGCCAGGTGATGACAGGAAATTCAAAATCAAGGTTTCATCCCTCCTTATTTTTCAATCCAGGAAGTCAAAAAAAATTAAAAATTGTTCCCAAAATCAATAATTCATAATCGAGTCATGGCTGTGCGAAAATTTCATGCGAGCCTTGTTTCCATGTATAAGAACGGTGTTCGGGGGGGGGGGATTTTTTTTCATTCGTCGATACAAAAAAAAATGGATTTAAAAATGGCTGAGAGTAAGTGACTGAACTCTTCTGACGATTAGAAAATCGCGACTCTTTATTTTTTTAGGTGTTGAGAATAGATCATGATTTTTGAGACGTGAAATATCCAAATCAGTCCAAAAATTTAGATTTTGAAAATAAATGGTTAAATTAAGGTTTATAAAAATTATGTTTTAACATGAGTATGTTTTTGATGTGGGGGTCTTTTCATGATTTTGACAAAAAAAATTGAGGATTATTCCTGGAGAAAATGTTTTCAAGAGTTGGTTAAGACTTTGCAATTGGTATCAATAAAATGCATACCAAAGACCTAAATTTTGAAAATTTTCACTTATTAAAGCTTTAAAAAGAAAAAAAGAATCATTTTTGGTTCTTAAATATTTCTCGGAACTTTTTCATCGTGTTTAGAATTGATTGTAAGCATCCAGTTCACCATATCTGAAAAAGAATCTGGAGTTATTCAGTTGTTTTTGTGATTGGGAGGGGGAAGGGCAAAGTTCTTCATTGATTTTTTTGTTTGTCTCTCCTGCTGTTAAAAATCTAAATTTTTCCTTGCGAGACTTTGAAAAACTTCATGCTTTTGAAATAAGATTTGTTTCCTTCTTGAAACGCTCAAATTATTTTGTAGTATTTCAGAAGTAAGTATTCGTGATTCCAAAAAATTGCCTGTCTTTGAATATTTTTCAACTTTCTTACTGAGTACCTAGCTACCTACCTAACTCTAAATATGGTTTCCTGATCTAAAAGAGTAGAGAGGATTACCCTGTTGTTGTTGTTGTTGTTTTTTTTTGCTAAACCTATGTTCTCAAGATTTTTTGATTGATCGACTGATTTATTTCTTGCTTGTATTCTTGCTCAAAATTCCAACTGGTTGAATGATTAATTGACTGGCTGACACCTGGATTCATTCATTTATTCATTTAATTAATTGATTGATTGATTGACTGATTGACTGACTGATTGATTGACTGACTGACTGATGGGGTGACTTGTTTTTTCTTCATTCATACATCCATTTTATTGATTAATCAATCACTGATTCATTTATGCACGTGACTTTTTTCATTGATATAAAATTATTCATTTGACTGATTAATTAATCTAACTGATTGATGGATTGATAGCTCAAATTATTGTATTGATTGATTGATTGATTGATTGATTGATTGATTGATTGATTGATTGATTGATTGATTGATTGATTGATTGATTGATTGATTGATTGATTGATTGATTGATTGATTGATTGATTGATTGATTGATTGATTGATTGATTGATTGATTGATTGATTGATTGATTGATTGATTGATTGATTGATTGATTGGATTTGATTTATTTTGATTTGATAAGCTGACTAATTGATAAATTAAATGATATATGTGCTTGTTCGTTCGTTCGTTCGTTCGTTCGTTCGTTCGTTCGTTCGTTCGTTCGTTCGTTCGTTCGTTCGTTCGTTCGTTCGTTCGTTCGTTCGTTCGTTCGTTCGTTCGTTCGTTCGTTCGTTTGATCGATCGATCGATTGATTGATTGATTGATTGATTGATTGATTGATTGATTGATTGATTGATTGATTGATTGATTGATTGATTGATTGATTGATTGATCGATCGATCAAATAATTCATTAAAAATCGATTAGATACCTACATCTAACTAATTTATTGATTCACAAAGCGATTCCTTTGCTTGATGTAAACATCTGTCTGATTGATCAATGGTAAAATATTATTAATTATTGATTTATTGTCGATTAATCAAATCTATTGTTAT
>JAVBJF010000486.1:0-185000 GCA_033439095.1 Pseudococcus viburni | reverse complement strand
ATTCATGGAAATATAATTTTCGACCGTACGAAATACGACGAATTAGCCGCCAGTTCAAGCAATTCATTATACGCTATTGTGTACATTTTTTTCCAACTGCAGACACACGACTTGAATTTTAATCATGTACTTTTTTTAAATTGTCGATTTTTTTTTCGTTTCAATTTTTACGTTAATGTTTCAGAATAGTTAACCCCAGTTTTATTTTTTTTAATTCAAATTTTTCGTTTTTAATATTCGATATTGATTAAGCTTTGACCTTTGTTGTTTCTTACATTCTAATTACTTTAAACATTACTTAGAAAAAAGTAATTAATATAATTCATTTTATTTGTACGTGGTGTTTTATTTTTCCTACACCTAACCCCCTTCCCTTTGCGAAAGATAATTTATCATCGTGAATGGTAAAAGAAGTAGGTCAAAGAAAAGGTGAAGATGTTTTGGAATTAACTGGAGGGATTGTTTCACAGACAATAAGATCAACATAATGGGACTAAATTGATAACAATTTGTACGTACCTAGTCTTTAATATCAGCTTTGGTGGTGTAAAAAATCGTGTTTTATCGATTAATTTGAAGAACGCCTGCAGAATATGGAGATGGCAAATTATGGTACAAAGATGTAAAAATGATTGCATAATCGAATTTTCGCTCGATAAGTTCCCATGATTAACTTGTAATTTTAGAATCAAATTTACAAAATTGAAAATGAGAATTATTTTGAGGCATTATTTAGAATAGTTCAAATTGTTTTCGCCTTCAAAATTCTGATAAGTAGGTACCGGTACCTAATTCAAAATTTATATTTCCATTTACCCAAAAAACTCGAGAGCAAGATTGAACCGTATGGCACCAAACGAGCAGTTTGCTTTCGTTCCTTTAAATAATGGAAAAATTGTGACTTTTTAGTGGAAACAATTTCGATATTTTTTTTGAAATGCACCTCGGAGCCAAAAATTTTTGATTTTTCACCCATCCAATAAGCCAATTTCAAATTCATCCCTGCTGAAAAAAATTCCTCAACAAATTTTTAATTTTCTTCAATTATTAACTTAATTTTGGGTAAAATGAAAGAAATGTTCTCAGTCTATTTTTTTATTTCAGAAATTGGGGTAAGTACATATACGTTTTTCCTTGGGAACAAAAATCAAAACTACTTAAGAGCTTTGATGACGAGGGTCTGATAATTCATTATCAAATTTGGAGCATTGGACATCTTTTTTGGAAAAAAATTTCGCTCAGCCTCAATAAATACATTTCAAAATTTATAAAAAATGATAGAATTTTTCAAAATTTTATTCCATTAGAAAAGCGATAATTTTCCTTGTTGAAACCTGAAAGCACCACACTCGAAGACAGGTCTAGCTGTGGCTATGCTGCTGTTCAAAATTCATTTTTCCATTTACCAGAAATCTCGGAAAAAATTTCTCATTTTTCACAATGTTCAAAAATTTTGTCAATGAATTTGAGAGTAAAAAAAATTGATTGAATGTGAAACGTTAACTATTTCTTTTCGTAAATTACAAATACCTAAATAAATTCGGAATAAATTCTGGACTATTTTGGTAATCACTGAAATGAAAAAATGACTAGGTGAGTTGATTCCCAAAGAAATATTCATGTGAAATGATGGGCAAATTTATTCTCATTTTTTGGGGTGGGGGAGGGGGTAGGTCCAAGTAGGTATGTACAAATTGATTCCTCTTTTTTTAAGGGTATGTATCTACGAGATGATTCCCACTTTTACTCAATACTTTCTTTCAGCTCTGAATTTTTGGCTCAAAATTTTTTCCAGTTTTTTTTGAATTTCGACACCAATTTTTTAAAAGTCATGTTCAACTCTTAATTTTTTCTCAAGTATTTTCAATATCAAACATTTTTCAACTTGAAATTTTCTCAGATTTTTTCATGTTTATACTTTTTTTGAATGTTTTCTTGAAATTTTTTTCAATCTTGAAGTTTTTTTTGAATTTTTAACCAACTCTAAAATTTTTTCTCCAATTTTTTCTGTTTTAAATTTCTTTGTATTTTTTTCGATGCTCAATGTTTTTTCAAAAACAAATTTCAATTCCAAAATTATTATTTCCATAAAATTTAAAACCTTTTTTTTTTATTTAAAGTTGATGCTTAAATATTTTGAAAACGTTTTAAATTGGATAAAAATATAGAATTAAAAAAAAATGTTTTAAGAAAAAAAAATTGAAATTGAAACAAATTTTAATGTTATGATCAGAAACAATTTTAAAATTATTGAAACGAATAATTCTGAAAAAAATATAAAGATAAGTCAGACAATCTGAGAAAATTTTAGATTGAAAAAAATTTTGAAAAAAATACATGAGATTGAAAAAAGTTGAAAAAAGTATTGGAAATAGCTCGCTGTGGTATCTCCTGGGTAACGCTATACTTAGGCCAAAAGAAGTTCGGAATCAACTAGTACATACCCCGAAAAAGATTAGAATCAACACAATAACTCCCGTAAAAATGAGATCAAATCTCAAAACTTTCTAAACTGTTCCAAAATTGAGTCCTTCTCTCTCAAGATCGAATATTTTTTTACAGTGATTTAGACCTGAAGATGATTTCAGAAAATGTATGGTACTCTCTCATTCCGAATCAGTGAAAAGTCACTGATAAACAGTCAGAATTTCAGCACTGGAAATATCAGTGAAATTCACTGATTTTTAGTGATTTTTCACTGATTATTCAAAGAATTTCACAGATTTTTCAGTGAATTTTATAAATATCACTGAATTTTCACAGATTTTCAGTAATTTTCTTTGACTGACTTGCTTTCAGTGAAATTTCACTGATACATTACTGTGCTGCAATTCTGACTGTTTTTCAGTGCTTTTTGATTAATTTCACTGATTCAAAAATGAGAGGGTAAAAATTTGATTTTTCATCCGACAATAGAACCTGCTTTCAAAAGCCAATTCCAGACGACTTTTCAGAAAGAAGAACTCGAGTACAGCTTAGAAAGGTAAGTACAAAAAATTTTTAACGATTTTTTTTATGTCGATGTGGAATTTTGTTTCTGAATGTGAAGTAAGTACCTACCTAATTCGATTTCTGTATTTTATAGAAAATACTCGAAAGCATTTCAATTTAAAAATGAAAAAATTGTATGAAAAATTATGATTTTCACCTTCTTCAATGATTTTTCTCCTTGAAAAAATTCTCTCATAAACCTCATCGCAGCTTTCCCACCATATATCTTCGCAAAACGCAAAACCCGCTTTAAATCCTTCAAAAAATCATTCAATCTCGACTTCGTAATCTACCTACAAAGCGTTAAAAAAAATTAAAATTGAAACTACGATACTTACCTCGTATTTATTACCACTAAAATATCACTTAACAACTCGTTTTTCAAGACCATAAAAAAAGGGGGGAAATAAATTTCTCATGAAATTTTCAAACGTCCAAATCAACATCCAACCCATAGACAAAAAATTCTCGGACTTTGACCCGATTTTTTTTTTCAAAATTTCCATTTTCAAGTATCGTAACAAATCATAGTATTTCGACAGTTTCACAACGAAAATGACCTTGATAAGAATAATCCACCTGCGATGAAACCCTTTCAACACAATTTATACCACTTACGTCGTCGTACACCCCACGAAGAATATCAATTTCCGTTTACCATAAAAAAAATAAGAAGAGGAAGAAGACCCATAAACATACGAAACTTTCACGTTAATTCTACCCTGCGTATAATAATACTCCGATTATCATCCATTCTTCGAGAATGCATACGAATTGCGGCACTTTGCGACGACCTTGCGCGGTGAAAAAAAAATGCGCCGTGGAGAGGCAACACAGAGAGAATCTCCGCTTTACAATATGTTCCGCCAGATGAATCATATAATTTCCACGTCCTTATACAGAGCGTTTGTACTACGTCTACGTATCAAACACGTTGAATTTCGCAAATAACGCTTTACACAGGTTGAGCCAGTATCCACACAACGCATTCTTATACCCATAAACATTGAAAATACCAATAACAAAGAACAAAAAAAAATTATATTTTTATAGTTATACAACATTGTAAGCTTCAATCGATACTCTAAAAAAAAAAGAAAAAAGAAAAAGAAGAAAAAATATAATAAATTTGGTAAACACATACACACGACGAGTTCAGACCAAGGAACATGATCGTCAACCGATGTTGGCGATTTGGATGAATGAAATTTTCCCGCCAAACAAAACACGCAGCCACGCACTCTTGCCAAGGTTACCATTTGATATCTCGACCGCTTTAATTAACGACGAAACAATCGGCCAACATTCTATGTAAATTAATGATTTACTACATAAAACACGACATACACGAAAAAAAAAATTAAACCTATGAAAAAAAATAATAAATACAAAAATTCGCAAGAATAATAGTTAGGCACATCTCGGTGCATAGTTTTATATGCATGACCGCTTGAAACATCAATGACAATGGTCATTTATACAATAAAATACATAACTTCGCTACTTATGCTAAATAAAACGTTCGGTAAAGTTAATCCTACGGGGTGAGTATTTTGGATGAAATTTTATTTGCAAGTTTTCAAGGGTTCGGGTTTGAGAAGGGGTTGGAAATTGTCATTCGAGGGTGAGAAGAATTTTTGGGAATTTTATTTTACAGTATTGAGACTGTGAATGGATTGAAAATAAGTTTCAAGAGTCAAAATAAACGAAAAGAAATTCGATTTTTTCAGCTCTTTTTGGACCTATCATTCTGATAAATAATTAAATCAATGACATTGCCAGATTTTTGAGAAAATTTGTCAATTTTTGGGATAAGTTTCTACATTACAACGAATTTTGCCAATTTTCATCAAAAATTTCCGACTCTAGCAGAAAAGATGGACCCCCCTTCCTTTCACCTCAATTGTTTGGTCTCTTGATTAAAATTTTTTTTCTGAAATTACTTATCAAGAAATGAACTAGTAGAGAAGGACTACTCAAAAAATGAAAAATTTCGACTCATAAATGGAACTCTTTCAATTTTTCCATCAAAATTCAGTTTTTTAATTTTTTCAATTCGAACTTAATTTTTTCGACTGAAAATAGAATGTTGTCATTTTTTGAAGTTAGCAGTCCCCCTCCCCTCCTCGTCAAGTTTGTCTCTGCTGATACTACAGAACCTCAGCAGAAACAGAAAAATATGCGAGAACTTGAAAAACTCAGACCGAGGGAAAACGAGTAGGTACTTGAAAGTTGAAACCCACTTTTTCCAAGAAAGATTGAAAATAAAGTGCCCCCACTCCACACATACCTTCCTACCCGTTTCAAGAAGTATTTGATTTTTATTGAATTATTGAAAAAATTCATGATTTTGTTTTCAAATCGAATGTAGAATTGAATTACCTACATCAAATTTTATTGCAATCATTAAAAAATTTTCTGAGTTTCAAAAATTTTGTCGAATTACAGTAAAAATTTTGAAAATACTGTAAATTTATAAGATTTTACAGACGATGTGTCAATAATAAAAACTTACAAACTTTAGAATTTCTAAACTGGTCAATTTTATAAAAAATTATATACCTAAATTTTTTTCAATATTTTTGAAAATTTTTCAACTTTGAAAAAAATTATTTTTTTATAGATTTGCAACTTTTTCGAAAATTTGTTTGTTGTTACAGATTTTTACATATATTTTTTTTAAATTTGAATTGGTGGATCTTTTAACATTGGCAGGCATCATAGCGAAATATTTGAAGAAAAAAGTAACTTTCAGTAATTTTTTTTTATCAAAAAGTGACCAAAAGTAACCAAAAATTCAATTTTTTTCGGGAGCAATTTTTTTTACAGTTTTTTTTTGGGGGGGGAATTTTTTTGTAGTTTTTAGCAAACATTTCACAGATAAATCGACTGAAAAAACATGAATAATTTCATTTAATAAATTCCTTCGTCAAAACAACAAACAAACTAGCAAAAATCTATTTTTTAAATTTTGTTCTTAAAGAATTTTGAAAAATAGCAGTTTCTACCAGAAAATTTGAATTTTGCCTGGAAGTGCGAAGAAAACGTGACTTTTGAGGGGAACAAATTAACCAAAGTGACCTTTTAGACATGAAAAACAACCAAAAATGACTGAAGTGGAAAAAAGCGACAAACACCTTAAAAAAGTAACCTGCTATGATGCCTGCGTAGGTTGAGGTAGTTTGAAATGTTTCAAGGCTTGAAAAGCCCTAAAATTTTCATCAAAAATACCTCATTTTAACATTATTTTGAATTGCGTTTTGAAAATAATTTTCAAAATGACAATCAATTCATTTTCAAGATGCAAAAGAAATTAACCTTTACACCTCACATTCCTCCCTTTCCAGGAATAAAAATTAAATTTAGAAATATACAGGGTGTTTTAAAGACCAACGTCTCCTTCAATCCAGTCAATATGCAATCCATTTGAATTTCATGTATTATGTTTGTCAACTTTTTTTAATTATAGGAGGTGAATACTGAATTCCCAATTATTTCAATTTTGTTGCTTTATTGGAACCAAATCAGGGTTAAAGAGTTATGGTTTGTGGTATCAGAAGGAGCATTGGTTTCTTTTTTTTGGTATCAATGTTTATTCAGTTAGTTCCCAGAGAAAGCTTAAAGTATCACCCTCAAACTATTCAAAAAAAAAAAAAAATGAAAAATGATCCCAATTTTTATTTTTATTGAAAAATGTGCTCCAAAAATTTATGAAGATGCTGAAAAAAGACCCATTTTGAAGAAATTGAATATTTCTATTTCTTGCATGAAACCAAAATTATGAACACTATTGGAAAATTTTTTACAAAATAATCAAGCAAAAAAAATGTTGCCCCTGTTATTTGAAGGGTAAGCATAGGCATAAGTAATCATAGACTATAACAGACCTACAAATAATTAAACTCTGGATAAGTTGCCAGTCTACTGAGTTGAAGGAAGGGCCTCAGTTATAAAACACTCTGCATATAAATCAGACCCATAAAAATAATTACAATTAGGTAAATTCACAAATTTTCAAATTAGAAATTTAATTTTCAAATCAAAAAATGAATGATCAGAACAGATCCATTCATTACGAATTTATCCAAATGGAAATGTGAATGGTTTTACTTTTTCCTACGATAATATGAAAATTTATTATAACAATATGATTTAATTTTTATCTGAATTGATGAAATCACAGGTATTTATTCGTGACAAATTCTGATAAAAATATACGTATTACATTAAAGAAAATTCAGAAAATTCTCAGTTAGGAGAGGAGGAGAGGGGTAAATCGGCGTATAATTTTTAGATCTATTCAAAACTGGGTCACCAGATTAAATCAATATTATATTTTCATCAGCGGAAAATAAGATCTAAATCTATTCTTTTCTGCGGATTGCACTATCAAATCTCATCCAAGATATTCACTTCACATGTAAAAATCTACACGAAAGAGAAAACAAAAATTCATACACGTTTAACTTGGAAGATATATCTAGATAAACGTAGTATATCTAATTCATTTAAATAAATAAAATAAAACACGACACATGCAATATACAAATAAATGCTACTCGGAATGTTTTTGAAAACTTCACAAACGTATCGATAATACTGTCGCAGATAGGTAGGTCTAATAAAATTGTTTAATGCCTTTGAGGAAAAAATGTGCCTCTAATAATCGTTACCCTTAAATTTATTTTGATTTCACTGATAACTTTATGTTCACTGCGAAGGAAATAGAATAGAAAAAAAAGGCACAAAGAGTATTATGTTTCAATATGAAAAAAAAAAGGGAAGAAAAAAACTATACAACCAATTCTAAAAGGTAAGTAAGTACAAAAAGTCGTCCAAAAAAACCGTCTCACTTTATGGAAGCTCGATTATATACCCTGTATATTTCACAAAAGGATAATAAAGAAAGGAAAACATTTAAAAAAGTACTTAAGTACGCTTAAAAATTACTAACACATTTTGTTTAACTCAATTAAGAAAGAGGAAGGTAATATAAGAAAGGTAATTTTTTTTAACTGCTAAAAAAACAATTTTTTGTATATTTATAACACTAAATACCGTAACTTATTTATTAGTTATAAATAATATCTCGATTTTTTTTCATAAATTTATATTTTTGCTAAACGATTGATGTTTTCACAATTTCTGGACGATATCGTATTTCTTCTTGAAATCTAAACAGTCTTTTTTCGGATCGTATTTTTTACGAGAGGCTAATTGCGCTCGTAATTCTTTAGCCGTCATATTTAAATTCAATTTATTGTTATCTATTATTCTATGATTATCCATTGCGTGTTTATTGCCCATCTAGAGAAGAAAAAAAAAGCGAAGTTTGCTTTATTAATTTTGTCTGCGTTAAGGTCGTGGAAAAATTTGAAGTAAAACTATTTTTTTTTTATGAAAATAATTTTTACTTCAAATTTTATTGACGACAATTTTAAATAAAATCAACTTGTATGCTCGATATAATAAAATAAAATAAAATTTCTATCTAAACTAAAACTACCTAAAACGAATTAACCCTGGATATGTATTTTTAATTTCGGCACCGTATTTTAGAATCATATTTCAAGATATTTACTCACATACGACGCAAACCACACATTTATTTCGCAGCTTAGACACTCCAAGGTTGTTCACCAACCCGATGAGATGACCTATAAACCTTCGCATCGTATATAGAAACCTTAAAAATGACTCTAAATTAGGTCTTTGATACCTAATCTGCCCAAGAGTCAAATATGCATTTGATATTATAAAAGGAAACCAAAATAAATGGAAAAATTACCTAATACCTAATAATTGCATTTAGAAAGAAACATTATCTACATAAATGGAAGTTACGCTACCTACAAATTTTTATACAGATAACTTTATTTGGCTTATTTGATTTAATTTTTAAATACTCTTATTCACTTATAGAACTTCGACGATTTTCAACTAAGTAATTAAAATTTTATCGTCGATAATTTTGAATCCGCTTGAACCCGAAGTCAAGTTTTCCCAGTCTCAATAATAATTCATGGTCGTAACAAAAAGACATTTTTCACCAATTTTTTTCAGCACCTTTTAACGATTTACAAGAGGGAGAGGATTGGGGAAAGATTTTTACAACTGTTTCAATAAAGGACCAATATTCTTTAATATTTTCGTATGGTTTTAGTTCAATTTCCAAGCACCTTCGAAAATAATTCCAAGTCAAATTTCTCTCCCACTGGTGGGAATACCGTACAACTTGATTTTTGGAATATTTTCACAAATTTATTCCAGGTTTTATTAGATAACTTGTGAAACCCTCTAAAGTAGAATACGATGTATGAAATATTTTTTCAAGTGAAATTAAAATCTGAAAGCTCTTACGAGTGTAATTCATTTATAATTTGGTCACTTATACTGCTGATGAAAGCCTAAGAAATCTCATGAGATTACTAAAAGTCAGCGGCGATTTTTGAACGGAAAATCTGAGGAAGTTGGAAAGTTTGAAGAAACTAAACATTAAAAAAAATTTCTAATAAGGTGCAGTGGGGTAATTGCAAAATCGGGGTATTTGCAAAATCAGCTTCTGGAGGTCAGTTAACATAATTTTTGAGCGCGCCATCTTTTGGTAGGTCAAGGCACATTTATTACCTATACACTCACTCAGTTTGAACGAAATCGGTGCACGCATTTGCTTTGTGGAAATGTTTTTATCAACATGTGTCAAAATCACTCATAAGTAAAGTTGAATCAGTTTTTTTCAAAATGGACAAAAACGTACAAAGTAAAATTTTTTTGAACTGATTTTTGTTGATTAATTATACTAATAGATCTAAGTTAAAGCTAAGACTATCATTTTTGAAAAATTTTCATTACATTAGCGGAAAAATGCGTTTTTGCATTTACCCCGAAAAAGGTCATGCGGGGGCAATTGCAAAATCGAAAATATCTATCATTTTATTTATACTCTCAGAATTTTTTAAACGATTTTTAGATGTAAAATGGGTCGAAAATACAAAAAAAATAATATTAGTCCTTCAAAAGTGTGAAAATTTATATTAAATTTTTGATATTTACTTACAAAATTTTGCCATTTTTTGCGTTTTTGGGAGTTATTATCAAAATATTGTTCAAATTTCATCAAAATTTTGTGTTTTCCAATAAAATACGTCATACTTATCACAAGTGATCATTTGTTTTCAATTTTTAGCTCATTAAAAAAAATAAAAATAATAATAAAAAATGAATTTTTTCACTTCTTTAAAAAATTCTTTCTTTCGCGGATATCTCCGACAAATTTTGATCAAACGAAGGTAATGAGTATATTAAAAGGTAGTAAATTTTACGTAGATTCCGATTTGACCATCAAAACTGAAAAAAAATGAGCACCTTCAGATATAATTTACGATTTGGCATTTGCCCCATGGCGGGGTAAATGCAAAAACACAATTGAAAAATTTTTAAATTTTATTTTCTCATAAATTTATAAACTAAATGATACGAAATTTTTCCCACCAATAGAGAACCCCTTGAAGTTTGTGTGACAGAAATTTCAGGTTGATTGGTGCCATAGAGCCGGCACAGTGAACCGGCAAAGTGTCACTAATCAAAAAGTGGTTTTCAATTGCCCCACTGCACCTTACGAATTTATCAAAAAAATCACACTAAATAAAAATAGGTTCACGTCTCTTAAAATTTTCTATAAATACCTTCTCATTGAGTTGGGAAGAAATTTTGAAAAACATGGATTTGAAAAAATTTGAAGGAATCTCTAGTTGGAAAAATTTTAATAGATACCAAAATGTTTTTGAACTGTAAAATTCAAATTTTCTTGAAATTTTTTCAATTTGGACTTTTAAAAATTTATATTTTTTGGAATTTTTTCTAATTTGAAAACTTTTTCCAATAATTTTAAAATTTTCCTTTTTTTTATCTAATAATAAGGTTTTTTTTTAAAAAACAATAAAATGGAAATATTTTGAAAAAATCTAAGTTGAAATAATTTTACTGTTGGAAAAATTTTAAAATTAAAAATTGGATATAATTTTGAAAAAAATTGAAATAATTGAAGAAATTTACAGTTGAAAAAATCGGAACTGAGAAATTAGAATAAATTTGCACTTAGATCGTTGAAATCCAGTTTGTGGGAAAAAATAATTAGGAGCTATTGAAAAATGAAAAATGTCCGAGTTCAAAAATGGAAAGAATAGTGATGAAAAAAATCCTTGCCTTAGGATGGAATTCAATTAAATTTGCATATTTTTCTGGGTATACATTTCACCAAAAAATTAGTACATTTATCTGATAAAATCTCAAGCTTTAGAAAAAACAATGGAAGTCTGACTTCCCTAACTTCCCTTGGAAAATCGCCTCTGTGAATTGGTTGAAATACCCCATTAAAATGAAACTTTCTTTCGAAAATAATTTTTTTCTCTCACAATTTATTAAATGAATAATTGCCTTCTGATCATCCAAATGAACCAAGAACAGTAATCTGCTTTAACTAGATCTTTTCATCTCCTCAAATATTTTCCCGAATTTTCTCGACATTTCAAATATTTTTCACCTAAAAATTTTCCAAATGTTTTGAAAATGACTTTTTTAAATCATCTAGGTACTAAAATTTTAAAAGTCATGGGAAAGGACGAAATGATTAACTTCGATTTTTTCAAAAAAATTTCATAATGCCATTCTTTAGGTACGTTGAACCATTGGCGATTTTCTAGGAACTACAATTTTTATAATAATACACGACGGTTTCACGACTTTTATCACCAATTTAAAAATATCTCTATGTTTTCAAGCTTTTTTTCAGAGTTTTTCGCGATATTCATGCAATGGTATTTCTGAATTTTCGCGAGGACTTTAATTGGCTTCCAATATTTTTGTACTTTTAGGGCTCAAATTACGCCAATTTTTTTCAATTTTTGAACATTTTCCATTCATTTAATCGACCGACTTTTTTGAACTTCTTGTAGGTTTTTGAAGAATACAAAGTTGGGATCGTATTCAAGATATCCGATTTTTCGATACGGAATACGAAAATTGAAGAAAAATCGAGTTTTCTCTTTTTTGTCTCCAAGCCATTCAAATTTTCCAATTTTTTGTTTTTTTTCTACTAAACCTCGTTCACACATTTCACTTTCATCGTCTTCCAAAATTTTAACCCAATCTACCTTCGCCATCATTGTCACCAACATCGATGTCAACGATCTTGGCCATCTCCAAACACTCCACCCTCACGCTACCCACACTCAACACGTACAAACGCAATCTAAAAACCACAAATCATCTCTCAAACTTCCTTATGCGTACTACGTAGACGTACCATACCGTGCAACAATTTACCTAGCGTCAGCATCAGCACGAACAAATAACGAAATGAGCAAAACAAAACGCACACGTCTGTTCAAGTACACTGTATGCGGGCACCCAATATCGCCCGAATGCCTACTCACATCCATACAAAATCATCTACCAAATCGAGTGAAAACAAAAAGACGATACGACGTAATCGCTGTATACAGGGTGTCCGCAATATTTCAGAAATTATTTTCCTAGATTTCCCGACGTTTTCCAGACCGTTTTCTCAAATTTTCTAGACCAATTTTTTAAAGTTTTCTAGACCTTTTACACATGATATTCATGAAACATAGGGAGAGAGAGGGAGGATGGTAGAATTCTGTCACGTGATAATAGTCGAGAGCTTTCTACGTTTCCAAAAAAAAAGAAATGGGTTTAAATAAATTTTCAAGGCATCACAAAGAATTGTAAAACTAAAAAGTATGACTTTTGTACAACTAAATTTCCATTTCAGAAGGCATGACCCTTTTTTTGAAAGTAATAACGATTTTAAAAAGAAGTGAAAATTTTCTGGAATTTTCTGGAATTTTCTGAGCGGTTAAGAATCGAAAATAATGAGTTTTTTGGAAACAATTATCTAAAATTAAGGTAAGAATAATATAAAAATTGAAAGTCGTTCTCTGACCAGGGATAAAAACGTTTTCTTCAAAATAAATTTTCACGTGTTTTCCAAATTTTTCGAATCAATTTATTTCAAATTTTCAGGTCTTTCAAGTAGGTAAAGTTCTCAAGTAGTAAACAAAATGTGGTAAGTTGGAGTAGTGGTGTTGGAGGGATGATCGTCATAAAGACGTAGGAATGGAATTTTTATGTTTTTACAATTTTTTTTTTTTTTTTTTTTTTTTGATTGATTAACGGTAGGAATATTTACCTACAATATCTTCGCGAATCATAAAATTCCGAGTAAAATGAGCCCAATTTGTATGAGCATATTTTGACATATCTTAAAAAGCGTAAATTTCTCATATTTTTGGTGATTTTATCCGTTTTTTGACATATTTTGAGCATATTTTACCCTTTTCTCCATTTTTTACGACATATTTTGCAAAATACTCGAAAATACACTTTTTCAAAGACAAAAAAAATTATAAAATTGACTTTGCCGACATGTGTCCTGGAAGAAATTGAATCATTTCATAATTTGGGATAAATTTAATTATTTTATAATTTATGAAATAATAGGTATAGTTTAAACATGCTTCTTTACATTTTTCGAATAAATGAATGAAGTTTCCATTTTGAGTTTGTCGTATTATTGTTCTCCTTTAAAAACCCTAAATTTCACCTCTTTTATTTGACATATTTTCGGTTTTTTAGGAATATTTTTGACATATTTCAGACTGCGAAAAACATATTTTATGAGCATAAAACACGATTTTCATGACATAAAAATCCCATCCTTAGTCATAAACATTCAAATTTTCAATGAACTGTACAATTTTTTGAGAATCTTCTGCTTTAAAACATTTACCAAGATTTTGAACGAATCTTTTTATTTTGGTTTTATTAGAAAAGTAGCAGAAGGATTTATTTACCTTTCGAGCGAAACGAGGATGAATTTTTTTCAAAAATTACGTAAAAATAGGTAGGTAACTCTTTTTATTCAATCTGTGAATGCTACTGCATTACCTAGACCTATATTTCCACGTAATGCGAGGACTAAATATTTGAGAAAGTATGATATTTTGAGACAAAATATTAAACTTTTTTCGATGTCTTCATAAAAACTGTATGACAAAATGAGCAAGGAAAAACTTTCCAGATGATTTATGGTCTTCAGTGTGTAATTAGTCATTCGGGGGGAGGGGGGGAACTCACAGGATGAAAATATAAGTATATCTTTGCCACGTTCAATTAATTATATTAAAATTTTATGATTTTTCAATGATAAATCGATACTTGAGGATTTAATTATTCGAATTAAATAAAAAATTTGTATTCAAGGCTTAATTATTCCTGGAAAAGTGGCTTTAAAATTCAATATTTAGTCGAGGAATACTTAAGTATCGTTTATGAATGTGGCCCATAAAGTTTTTGAAGCCCAAATTTTTAAAATTTATTTCAAGGTATGCACGAACCCAAGCGAATTAAGAGCAAAAAAATTTCAAGAGCCAAAAATTACTCTGATAAAAAAATTGAGTTATTAAAGCAGAAGGATTTTTGCAAGAAAATCTTTGAGATTTGGATAAAAAGAGGCTTGGATGTTGAGAAATATCCTCAATTTTCAAAAAAGTTTAAACATTTGGATCCGAGCTAAGCCAGGGAGAAAAACTTTTTCAAAAAAATGCTCAAGAGCAGAAAATGGCTCACTTCGAAGCAAAAAAATTATTGAAAAAGAACTTCTCGAAAGTAGGAAAATTGAGATGATTTTGATTTTTGATAAATACGAGTAGTCTTGAGTTTCAAAAAATAAGGAAAACGTCAAACTAAGCCCTGGGGTAATTTTTTTTCAAAAAATACGTTATCGTGGTCGAAAAAATATAGTTTTCAACTTGGTTTTTACTTTTTAGGTATAAGATTATCAGTAAAATGGTATTTTTTTGTCATCTGCCGGCAATTTGCCAATATTGCCGACAAACTAACGATTTTTCCTATAATTTTGAAATCCTGGAATATTGGAGGAGAGTATTACACTCCCTACACTGCCCCCCCTGCGTTCAAACAACCTATAGGTACTTTTGGGGTTTGACTTGAAAAGTGTGAAAAATAAAACAGATGTTAGTAAATTTTTAAAAGCACCACATATATTTTAGGAAAAGAAGGAAAATTCTCGAGGCTAAGCAAAGCGAGGGTAAAATATAATAAAAAATTGAAAATTCTAACCATCAAAATGTTCATTTTCCCAATATTTGAGAGGAGGTGAGTAGAAAAATCGTTCATATAAGGAAATAAAAAATTAATTTTCGAAGGGTTTCCGGAGTAGGGAGGTTTGTACCCCCTTATTTACACCACCGATTCTCCTGGATTATTAAAAAATTCTATAGAAAATTTCTAAATTCCCTAGCATTTCTAAATTTTTCAGGTTTTCCAGAAAGTGGACACTGGACACCACCCTGTGTACAGGTACTCGACATAATCGCGATGCTGGCTCGATACCGAGAGCGAATTCGAATCCGAATCGTCCGCGTATCAAGGCGTGGTTGACATATCCGAGATTCAATTAGAGTCCACATCCGTAGCCGCGTATAATTACGTTAGCGGGGTATTATAATAATGGCCATGGAGGAGCATTTCATTTACGTAGTACACTGCACAGCAGCGTAACGACTGGCTCTTCCAACATTATCGGATTTTTTTTCGATTACAAAACAATCGCCGGTATGGCTACCTAAACCTAACCTAACCCATCTAATCAATGTACGTAGTTAATCGTTTCGTGCTCGTCGGTCACCTACGCCAAATTGAAAATTCTGTACGTAGGTAAATTTCGTAGTATGAGATTCGATGTCGTGCGTCGTTCGTCGCAATAAAGCTGACATCATTGTCGATCCTCTGAAGAGAGAAAGAGCTCGCTGAGAGAAGAAGTTTTAAAAATAGTAAGCTAAAAGCTAGTCGAAAGCTTTTCCTTACAGATTTATTTTTTAGCTTCTGACTTGAAAATTTGAAACCGAAATCAACAATTTTTCAACCAAAATTTTTTTTTTTGATTCTCAGAATAGGTTCAATTCTTAATTTCCTTTTCTCGAGATATTTTTCATTTTTCAACTCTGAAAATTTATCCTCAAAATATTTTTCGACTCTAAAATTTTTTCATCTAGAATAAAATTTTTACCAACTCTGAAATTTTTTCTCAAATTTTTTTTCAGGCAAGTATAAAATTTTTTCAACTCTGGCATTTTTTTCAAAAATACATAGTTTTCATTTTTCAACTCTAAAAATTTTTCTCTCAAAATTAAATCTATCTCAAATTTTTTTGCTCTCGAAATTTTTTCTCAGAAGTTCAATTTTTACAGTTTTGAATTTTTTTTAGCTCAAATGTTTTTCTCAAATTATTTTCCAGCTCTGAAATTTTTGGAATAAAATTTTTTTTTAAATTTTGGGTTGAAAAACATTTTAAGACATTTAATGTGAGAAAAATTCGAGAGAATGTCAAGTTTTTAAAAATGTTAAGATCAAAGAATAGGATTTTACAGTTGGGCTATTCCATACTAAAACAGACCAAAAGTGAAGTCGGGTCTTCCGATTTCGCTCAAATTTTTTTTTACAAGTTCCTCTCGGTGGTCTAATCACAGAACCACGATCATTTTTTTTCCTAACCCTCAAGGAGGCAGGGGGACGGGCCTCGAAATTTTTATGCAATTACGATTTTTACCCAAATTACCCAACTTTGAAGGCTCATATCTCGAGATAGGTTGTACTTGGGGGAAAACTGTTTGCGGGGTCTGAAAGAGAATTGATAGGAGATTCAAAACCGGTTATCACATTTTGAAAAGCTCAAAGTTGAACTTTGGCGGTGAAAGCTCAACTTTCATAATAAAAACAAAAGATGAAAGCTACCATTTAAAAATCTGAAAAAATTACAGTGAAGAGCTCTTTTCACCCTTTTTTCAACCAACAAATTTTCAAGAATGGATCTCTAGACCCCTGGGGGGTACAGGGGTCCACAATTTTGACCAACATTCAAAAAAATTGAAAAAGTAAAGTAACACATTAATTACTACTAATTCGAAGGCGCTGATTTCGAACATGTACTCAGTTTTTTCATTTGACCCTCCTGACCCCTCCATATTAGCTCTCTTGATAAGGTCAAAATTCAAAAAAATGAAAAATAACGTGTGACCTATTGTTTGTTAGGTTTTTGAGGGCGCTGAGTTCGAAAATTTGCTTATTTTTTGGGTTTGACCCTTTAATGCCTTTTTAGCTCCCCAATTTTTGGGAAAACTATCTTGAGAACCAAAAATATCGTGTGGGATATCGATTTCAACTAATCTGAGGGCGTAGAATTCGAATATCGACTTACTTTTTGATCAGACCCCCTCCCCGTGCTTCAACCGACTCCTTCCTCCAGTCATCGGTGATCAATATAAAATTGAATATTTCAAAAAATTGCAGTGAGTGGATCAAATCAAAAAGTAAGTCGATATTCGAATTCTACGCCCTCTACTCTCTCATTCCGAATCAGTGAAAAATCACTGATAAACAGTCAGAATTGCAGCAAGGAAAAATCAGTGAAATTCTCTGATTTTCAGTGATTTTTCACTGATTATTCAAAGAATTTCACTGATTTTTCAGTGAATTTCATAAATATCACTGAGTTTTCAGTGAATTTTCATTGATTTCCAGTGATTTTTTTTCACTGATTTGTTTTCAGTGAAAAAATTTTCACTGATTTTCTCCTGTGCTGCAATTCTGACTGTTTCTCAGTGATTTTCGGTAATTTTCACTGATTTATAATTGAGAGAGTAATTAGTTGAAATCGATATCCCACACGATAATTGAAAAATTTCGAGCCCCGCCCCCTGCCTCCTTACGGGTTAGGGAAAAAATGATCGTGGTTCTGTGATTAGACCACCGAGAGGAACTTGTAAAAAAAATTTGAGCGAAATCGGAAGACCCGAATTCACTTTTGGTCTGTTTTAGTATGGAATAGCCCAGTTGAGGATTTAGATCAATAATATTAGGTAGTAAATAAAAAAAAATTTACAAAAATGAAAATCGAAGAAATTGAAAAAAATCTTAGAGCTAAAAAAAAATTTGAGGAAGAAAGTTTAGTGGGGAAAAAATTGATATTATGAGAAAAAATTCCTAAAGCTGAAAAAATTAAAATTTTGAGAAAAATGTACAGTCAACAGCTGAATTGATCAATGTAGCTGTGAAGGTGATAAAAGAATGACGAAAAAAATGAACGAGATCGCGCATAGTTCAGAGATGAAGAGAAATCCTTATCCTTACTAAGTATACGAGCCTGTGTTTAGAATTTTATTAAATTAAACACTCGAATAAGTCGAAACGCACCACATAAGCCATATTTAACAGACCAGCATTAGAAGGAAGAACACAGAAGAGGGGACACCCGAAGAGGAAATACTTATAATGCGTATATTAAATTCTCGCTGCAGCTCGTATACATAGAAATGACCCATATTTTTCGTCTTCACCTTCACGCCGCCTCGATTCGTTCGCGATGCGAAACCGAGTAAACTCTACCAGTTTCCGATGCGATGCTTTCCGCCTACTAAACTTGGCGTATATCTCGTCAACGAAAACGTTCAGCACTCGATTTACGATTTAACGTTGATTTTAATCTCGAGAGGCCTCTCGGACCGCGGCTGACATTGTCTCGGCCTGTTGAATACGCTTTCGCCGGCGTACTCAGCAGTCAGCACTCGATACCTCAATATCGACTTACTTTCGGCCATCTCTCGACATTAAACCAGGTGGTCTTTACTCGCGGACCGAACTTCGAGCGAGGAAAAAAATACATAATAAAGATAAAAGTAAAAGCATAAATTTCGCATAAGCCCCCCCCCCCCTCGGCAGCGCCAGCGCCAACGCTTCACATTACGGAATAAACCAGAGTATTTAAAATTACGTTAATGTTTGTTAATTAAGTAAAACGAAGAACAACGTGTATACACTTTTCATAAAGTAATTAACATATATTTACGTATACGCAAGAGGCAAGAGTCGAGCGTCGCGTCGTCAGGGATGCAAAACTCGTGTGTACCGCAGCTACAAATACTTAGATGAAGTACCTTTTTCGTGTATTTTTTTCGTTCCCTTCCCGGCGTCTCTTTCTCCTCGCTGTATGTTTCTTTCGAACACTATACACATAATTAGGATTATTAATTAACCAATTTAACGCGAACGAGTCGTTCTCTTTCTCTGAGTATCTCTCTCGTTGACGCATATGGCGCGAGCAACGGATCCGTTCATTCTAAGTACTCGCCTCTTCTATAATCGTCTTCCTAACTCGTAATTACCATCGGCGTAGTTGTCCGGAATCTATAAATTTCGAAGGTACGGATCGGGTTTGAATTTTTCTATAGAGACGAAGAAAATACTTAGCACGAGAACTCGAAGAAAAATAATTTATTTGAAAGTAAATAAGTATTGGCCATCGTATGTGATCCCCCCTTCCCAACCATGTCCCTTCGAGTAAATACTACGAAAGCACGTGCCCGTGTTAATAACTCGTACAACTCGTCATCTTCAAACGCATGTTTACCTTTTTTTCTCTCTTCTTCTATGTCTTAGTCTGTGTAGAACACGCACATTTACACGAACCTACTATACCCTCCGATGATTTCAACCGATTAAAAATCATACACCAGAAAAAAACCATTCATTAAACCAAAAAAAAAAGAAACTACGGAAATAGAATCGCAGATCGCACCGTACAAAGTCAAACGATAATATAAATACGTGAACTTGTGTACATGTGACGAATGCAACGTGGTATATCAATAGTACGAAAATATATTTTGAAGCGTGATATGCTTTGAAAAGTTATGTACGTGAGTACATTACTACTTTAGCGGTTCAACAGATAACAATTTCGAAGAATAGGTATTACAAATTTGAAAAAAAGTTATCGCACTTTCATTCCAATTATTTCGTTTTTGTGGGTAAATATGTCCGAATGACTATATTCGAAACATATTTTTGTGAAAAACGATTAGAAATTATTATGGGATGAAATTTTTATTCGGAAAAAGAAATTTGCGATTATTTACCATCATTTTATGTTATTTACCGAGAAATTACCGAAAAATACGGTAATTACCGTAAATTACCATATGGGTAAATTTTAATTCAACGCATTTTTTGAAGGTACCGGATTTTTTTAAAATTCAATATATGAAGGTAAATTACCACATTTACGAATAATTTACCGCGTAATTTACAGTAATTTACAGTAATTACCGAATATTTACACCGCTGCAGTAATTTACAGTGATTTTAACGGTAATTTGAGCAGAAATTTAGTTAGAAAACCGTAATTGTAACTTTTTTCAAGTCTAAAATTATTGAGGACCAGACCCCAAGGGTTCTCAGAACTAGCATATTTATGCAGCTTAAATTTACCATGTGGGTAAATTTTAATTCAACGCATTTTTTGAAGGTATAGAATTTTTTTGAAACTCAACATCTGGCCCTGTTTTACGGATTTGCAGTGAGTGGTAAGCAGTTTTTTTTTTCAAAGTCTGCTTGATTTTGTACTAGGAATTATTTTCAAACTAGTTGTTTTCCTGTATACCTAATTATTTTTTAAACTTCAAAATTTTTTGCTCAGAATTTTTCAAACTTCTATATATTTTTTTTCAACGTAAATTTACAAACTCTGAATTTTTTCCTCTGAATTTTTCGAACTTCAAATTTTTTCAAGGTAAATTTGCAAACTTAATTTTTTTCTATAAATTTTTCAAAATTCCAATTTTTTCAACCTTAATTTTCAAACTCAGAATTTTTACTGTAAATTTTTCAAACTTCAAAATTTTTTCAATGTAAATTAAGCCTTCTACTTCTACATTTTTTCAACAAACTTTCAAACTCTGAATTTTTTAAACTTTGAAATTTTTTATTTTTTCAACGTAAGTAAATTTTTTAAGTCTAAAATTTTTTGCTCAGAATTTTTCAAACTTCTATATTTTTTTCAACGTAAATTTACAAACTCTGAATTTTTTCCTGTAAATTTTTCGAACTTCAAATTTTTTCAAGGTAAATTCGCAAACCGAATTTTTTTCTATAAATTTTTCAAAATTCCAATTTTTTTCAACCTAAATTATATTTTTACTGTAAATTTTTCCTTCTACTTCTACATTTTTTCAGCAAACTTTCAAACTCTGAATTTTTTCAACTTCAAAATTTTTATTTTTTCAACGTAAATTTTTCAAGTCTAAAATTTTTTCCTCGAAATTTTTTAAACTTCTACATTTTTTCAACGCAAATTTTCAAACTATGAATTTTTTTCCTGTAAATTTTTTAAGCTTCAAAACTTTTGAAACGTAAATCGGAGTCTTCTTCAAGAATATT
This sequence comes from Pseudococcus viburni, assembly GCA_033439095.1. NCBI lineage: Eukaryota > Metazoa > Arthropoda > Insecta > Hemiptera > Pseudococcidae > Pseudococcus > Pseudococcus viburni. Next base: position 163,694 of record JAVBJF010000486.1, on the reverse strand, counting down.
CTGAAAAATACAATTGAAAATTATTTTCAACAACAACATCGAAAATAAAATAATGAAAAATACAGTAAAGACATTTATTTTTTATTTTTGTTGTATATTTCATTATTTTCAATGTAGTTGTGAAAAATAATTTTCAATTGTATTTTTCAGAAATATTCCTGAAGAAGATTCCGATTTACGTAGAAGTGTTGAAGTTTAAAAAATTTTGAGGGAAGAATTTACAGGAAAAAAATTCAGAATTCGAAAATTTACGTTGAAAAAATTTGAAGTTTGAAAAATTTACAGGAAAAAATTCAGAGTTTGTAAATTTACGTTGAAAAAAAATGTAGAAGTTTGAAAAATTCTGAGAGCAAAAAATTTTGGACTTGAAAAATTTGCGTTGAAAAAATTTTGAAGTTCAAAAAATAATTATACAGGAAAAAAACTAGTTTGAAAATATTTCAGAATGCAAAATCAAGCGGACTTTGAAAAAAAAACTGCTCACCACCCACTGCAAATCCGTAAAACATGGCCAGGTAAACTCAACAGATGAAGGTAAATTACTGCATAATATGAAGAATTTAAAAAAGACCCCAAGGGTTCTCAGAACTAGCATATCTATGCAGCTTAAATTTTAAGGTAAAAAGAAGCTGACACTTTAAACCAGGTTTTAAGCAATTTTTTAGTGGAAAATATCCGGAATTCCGGATGGCTTTAAAATCAGAGTAAATTTTTTGGAAGAAAATCGCGAGATGTGCAACCATTAGAGTACCATTATTTTATTAGAAATAGCATTACTGCGAAATTAGAGCAACGTAAGCATTGGTATTTTCCAATTGCTTCACTGAAATAACCTCAGGCTCTGAAATTAGAGGCCAATTTTTTTATTTACTAGAGAATTTGGCTCATTTGCGGAAACAGATTCTACAATTATTCGATGAAAACAGTTTTCGATTGGCCTTTGAAAACGGAGTCCGAATTCTCGTTATGAAACAGGTTACTCAGAAACTGAAGTCCTCAAATTCGAGTGATAATTATTAAATGCACCTGGTTCTGGGAGTTGGACTGTATTCTGGGAAACTCCGAAACTAAAACTAAATTATTAAGAAGGGAACAAAATCGCTAATATTGGAGAGGAGGATGCGTAAGAAATTGAAAATTTTCCATCAGAATAAATTGTTTTGGATTTTTCGGCTTGAATTAAAGTGCAATTTCATTATTATAGGAGGGGAGAGGGGGGAGAAGAAGACTTGTTTCTAATGACATGAATTTGTTCTGAAGTATAGATTTTCATGCATTTTTTATTCAGATACCTACAGCAAAATCAGAGAATATTCTGAATTTTTTATAATTACGTTTTTCTTTGGAATTTAAAAAAATGGAATAATTTGAGGTAAATTATTTGAAACGAAGTAAAAGTGAAGCACCTGAGATGGCACTCAAAAAACTGGTAGTAATAATTTTTTTTTCTATATGACAATTCATCGCAGGTAATTAACCAAGGACTGTGATAGTTCATGTATGTAGGTAGTAAATTTAAAGCAATAAACAAATAATTGTCGAATTTCCAGTAATTTACAGTAAATTGTTAGCAATATCAGATGAACTGTAGATAATTTGTGGTGTGAATTGTAGAAAGGGGCACCTTATGCTTTTTTTTGGAAATTTGCCAGGAGGGGGAAAAAACAAAACAGAATAAAAATAATTGTTTTTTAGCCCTCTCCTGAGAAAATTTTCAAATAGCATAAGGTGCCCCTTTCTATAATTCACACCACATTTTCAAAAAATTATTTGAAATTTACTCACATCAAATTGCTGGTAATTCGCATTTAAATGCTGGTAATTTACGGTAAATTGTTGGTAATTTACGGTAAATGGTTGGTAATTTACGGTAAATTGTGGAGAATTTAGGGTAAATTGTTGGTAATTTACGGTGAATTGTTGGTAATTTACGGTAAATGATTGGTAATTTACGGTAATTTTTTTTGGTAATTTACAGTAAATTTTTGGTAATTTGCGGTAAATTTTTGGTAATTTACAGTAAATCGTTGGTAATTTACGGTAAATCGTTGGTAATTTACGGTAAATCGTTGGTAATTTACGGTAAATCGTTGGTATTTTACGGTAATTTTTTTTGGTAATTTACAGTAAATTTTTGGTAATTTGCGGAAAATTTTTTTTTTTGGAATTTTTACAGTAATGGGTTGGAAATTTTACGGTAAATCTTTGGGTAATTTAGGGTAAATCTTTGGTAATTTAGGGAAAAAAATCTTTGGGTAATTTAGGGAAACCCTTTGGAAATTTTTAGGGAAAATTTTGGAAATTTTGGGAAAATTTTTAAGAAAATTAAAGGGTAATTTTCGACAAATTGTTGGAAATTTTTTGGAAAATTTTTCCTTAAAGGGTTTTAAAGTTTTCCCGATATTTTTGGGGGTTGGAAATTTAAACAAAAATTTTTTCTGGGGGTTTATATTATATGAATTGCTGTAAATTTACAGTGAATTTCTGACAAATTACAATGAATTATTGAAATGTAAAAGTGATGGAAATTTTTTCAAAAAAAAGAGTATTTCAGTTTACAACCAGAATTAAAACTACAATAAATAGTAAGAGCAATTATGCTCTCAATGCCGAAAAAATCGCATTTCAGGAAAGAAAAGATAACAGCCACGCAAGAAAAATCGAGAAAAACAATCGACTTTTTTTTGAGGCGATGAAATTTCAAACAATTGAAAACGAAGTTACAAACTGGTGAAATTTTTAGGATAATTTTTATTCATTTTCATCTCTCGAATAATTTTTTTCACCGAGTTTCTGATCGTAACACAGACGATTTCATCAGGTGTAATACTCTAAATTCTACAAAGAAAATTTTTTACAACAAATTGACTTATTTCATGTTCTCCTCCATCTATGCAGATCTCAACTGGACAATTTCCCCCTCATTTTCATTCCAAATCCTTAGGAAACCCAATTTTTCCAAAAAAAAAAATGCCAAAAAAAACGCTTAAAAAAACAAACCGTTTCCCCACAAAATTTTTAATATCATCTCTTGGGCTATTGTCCCCAAAACCCCAAAAATTTTTAAAATTCTTCCCCCGACTTCGTGATACCCGAGTAAAAAATTCAGGGTTTACTACAAGCACAAATCATTCCCCTTGGGATTTCAAAAAAACCCTCGCGTTTGTCGCGATGGCCATTTAAAACCAAAATATTTCATCGTTAAAAAACTGCCAAATTTAAAGGGGCTTAAATATCGATAAATCTACATAGCCGTTTATGACCATCACACGGTCACATTCTCGCGCATGCAAACACTGTCATCGCATCACAAACATGAACACAACGAACACGAACATTTCAATGTCTTCAATGTAGGTACGATCCATATCCATAGTAAAACTCGCCCGAAGAGACCACCCCCGCCGGGGTCCAGAAACACCAATATAATTTTTCCAATGCGCGGGGAAAATCTCTCTACCGTTCCGAAACCCCTTTCCAAAAAATATCAAAGTAAAACTCCCCCCAAAATTTTTAAAGGTTTTTAAAAAACCTCGAAGGGTTTAAATACCAGTTAAAAGAAGGGTTTGGGGGAAAAAAATTACCGCGGGACCGAAGCATGAATCTATTTTTGACGATGGACGAGCGACGACGACGCGACGATGGCATCGTCGTCGTCGGCGAATTATCCAACACTATGCCTAACAAACGATGTACTGCGGCGTTACATACATTTGTGTAAAGTCTTCGTCTTTCTATATGCAGCAACGCATCGAATACAATAAAAAGGTGCCAGAAGGACGTGCGATTCTTCGTGTAGGTACTGACAAAATAGATGCGGCGATATTTCGTACAAATACGAAGAAGAGAGGAAAAAAAGTAATAAAAGCCAGTACTTATTATAATTACGTCTCAAGGTGTTTACTCAAGCGTGAGGATATATTATCGTGCTGCGGACGTTCTATTTATTTATTTTGTTTTGTGTTCGCTCATTCAGTTTTGTGTAGACTTCGTCCATCCATAGTATGGGTATGTTAACTTATAGTGCACGGGTACGGTGTGACATTGATTTTTTCAGCTCCTCTTTTCATCGTTGCCCACACCTTGCCCCGCTGTAAAAATTAGCCTTTAGATGCGAACGCTTCTTTGCAGCTACCTGAATTGGGAATTTTTTTCTCGCAGCGAAAATCTGTAGAAACGAGTATGACGAAGACTAGGAAAAAAATCCTATTTATACCCTGTACCGTCCGGCACGATTCGGTATCCGGGCGAGAATTCCTTGAAGCAAAACTGTATCAAATTCGCCATCGAATGCTGGACATTGTTTTCCGATTAAACTCAACACGTACTAATACGAAATATCTGTGAATAATTGATTGCTCACCGAGGCGCGTTTAATCACGTATGCTACATGAAAAATGCCTCAGAAATAAAATTTATCGGCGTGTTTGTCACATTTAACATTAGGCATGACAGTGCATACGATGATTATGTCGTTTCGTATATTTTGGTTTGGGTTGGAGCTTGTTATGGGACGAATTTGGAAAAAGGACCGGAAAAGTTTCTTATTTGTATGAATCTGTTTGAAGTTTCAATATCGATATTGGCGATAAAATTAGATAAATTGTTGATGAACAATTCAAAATCAATTGGATCGTTCACAGACATCCCACAATTCTATGTCTGGTCCTTCGAAATTTTTTTTTTTTGTTCATAAACGATTCATTTTGTTCAACTTGTTCTCAGCTGATTCGCCAATATTTAATCGAATGAATCGCGAACGATTCACATTTGAACGAATAATTTGCAAACGATTCAAATTCAAACAAATCGTTCACGAACGATTCAAATGTAATCGAATCATTCGTGAACGACATAGATTTGAACAAAATCATTCGAGAACGACTAAAATTCAAACGAATTATAGAATCGTTCGCGAACCGCTCAGATTTGGACAAAATCATTCGAGAACGACTAAAATTCAAACGAGTGATTTATAAACGATTTGATTGAATCATTCGAGAACGACTCCAATTCGAAAAAAATGCTTCGTGAACGATCAGATTCGAATGAATGAATCATGAACGACTCAAATTTAAACGAATCACTTGCAAACAACTGTAATGTGATCAAATCATTCGCGAACGACTCAAATTCAAAAAAAAATTCGCGAACGATTCAGATTCAAAATGAATAATATAATTCATGAACGACTTCGATTTGATCGAATCATTACGAATAACTCACTCAAATAAAATCATTCGAGAACGACTCAAATTCGAAAAAATGATTCGAGAACGACTCAAATTCGAAAAAATGATTCGTGAACGATTCGGATTCAAAAAAATAATTCACAAACGAGTCCGATTTGATCGAATCATTTGCAATAAACGACTCACATCTGAACAAAATCTTTCGAGAATGACTCAAAATTTGAAAAAAATTCTTCGTGAACGATTCAGATTCGAATGAATAAATCGTGAACGACTCAAATTCGGGGATGAAAAGCTAGCTAAAAGCTGAAAGTTCAAAAGTTTTAAAAATAGTAAGCTAAAAAAGCTAGCCAAAATCTTTTTCTTACAGCTTATATTACTTAGCTTCTTATTAGGAAATTTGAAACTGCATATCAAAAATTTTTCAACTAGAAATTTGATTTCTCGATTCTCAGAATATTTTCAACTCTTAATTTTTTTTTCTCCAGAATATTTTCCAACTCGAAAATTTTTTCATCTAGAATATTTTTTATCAACTCTGAAATTTCTTCCTTCAATTTTTTTTCTAGAGTCTAAAAATTTTTCAATTGGTATTTTTTCCAAAAATATATACTTTTCAGCTCTAGAAAATTTTCCCAACATTAAATCTTCGTTCAAACTTTTTTTAGTTCTCAAAATTTTTTCTCAAGATTCGATTTTTTCAGCCCAAAATTTTTTTCAAGTTATTTTTGAGCTCTAAAAGTTTTAGAATAAAAAAATCTTGAAAAAATTTGGATTGGAAAAAATTTCAAAAACTCAAGGTGAAAAAAATTCCAAGAGAATGTCAAGTTTTAAAAAATTTTTAAATCAAAGAACGGGATTTTACAGTTGACAATTGAGATAAATATCAATACCTCAGTACTATTAAATGAAAGAATTTTAGAGCAGAAATTTTTTTAGTAAATTAAAATTGAAGAAATTGAAAAAAATCATGGAGCTAAAAAAATTTTGATTAAGAAATTTTAGTAGGAGGAAAAATTTTTTGTAGTTGAAAAACTTGGAAATTCGAGAGAAAATTTCGGATGCTGAAAAATCAAAATTTTGAGAAAACTAGGGGGCTCTGCCCCCTAGGCCGCTCCGCGGCCTCAACCCCTGGCTCGCGCCCTCGCTTCGCTCGGGCTGCTCGCTTCGCTCGGGCTGCTCGCTTTGAAATTTTCAAAAACATTCGCCCTCGCTTCGCTCGGGCCAAATTCATCAATAAGCAATGGAGTAAATAAAAAACGGAAAAAGTTAACCCCTTTAAAATTTAGGTTAATAGCAAATTGGTTCCCCCCACCCCCCCCCCCCCCCCCCCTCTAAAAAATTCAGTCATTTTTGTGCTCCAATGAACTGATTTAATTGATTTTCAAAATTTTCAGTCATGTTTTGCTGGAGCTACCTTCTAGTACATAAAATTTAGTTGGTTGAAGTCCAGGATAGGTACGTAATAAGAAAAGGAGGGTCAAGTTGGCAAATTTGTCTCAGGTAAAAAAGTTGGAAAATTGACCGAAAAAATAAATTTTTGGGGAAAATGTTTTCTTTCAGTAATCATAATCCATTTTTCAAAACATTAGCCCCACTGCGTTTGGCCCTATTGTAGATATTTTCATTTAAATCCACAAAAATGATTTTTTTTTTTGTATTTTTCCTCAAAATTATTTCAAGTAATTTTATTACATTTTTTTTCCCCTCAAACACTTGTTTTCGATGCTTGAAAATCAAATCTTTAAAGCTTTGGCCTCGCTGCGCTCGGCCTCATCATATTTTCCCTTCAATAGTTTTAAAGTAAAAGTAGCCAATTTTTCATCCAAGCTTTTTAATCTAAAACATTGTTTTTATAGGACTTCAAACTTGAAATTTTCTATCACATTGAAACCACAAAATTTTAAAATTGAATTATAATTTTTCTGGAAATTTTCCATATCTACTTCAAATTTTATAGGTTTTTTTAACTACAATGAAATTACTCACGGAAAAACAATGTATTGAATGAAAGGGAGAAGTGGTCGAAAAATTTAGTTCGGTCTGAAAATTTGTGCCATCCAACTCCTTCCTCAAAAAAGTCAGCCCATTTTATTCAAAAATTGAATCAAAATTTCAGAAATTTTTGGCCTCTGAATATTCGAACTTCGGTATGTCACTGCACAAACCAAATTTTACTTCAAATTCATTTCATCTTTAAGGTTGGAAAATTTCAGTTTAAATGCTGGAAAAATTGTGGATTTACCTCCCTCCTCCCTCCCCCAGAAAAAAAATACTTCACGCTAACTGTTCTCGAGTTTGATTTTGAGAGTACAAATCATGTATACTTAAAGGTAAATGGCATTTATTTTGAAGGGGAAAAAATCCATTGCCCTTTGCATTTTCGATCTCTCAAATCAATTAGAAGCGGTTTCGAGAAGTTTTGGAGTTTCCAGAAAATATTGGAATTTCCCAGCATTGAAGAAACTCCTGAAAAGTGGTTCCTATATAACCTGTACCGTGAGTGAAAAGGATGTGCGAGTGTATAGAGATATTGCCTTAACTTCCCCTACCCCGATTCAGGTAGGTTGGCAGTTGACACTGTATGTATTGTCAAACTACCCCAGAAACCCAGAACTACCCTCACCAATTCACCACTACAAACGCAACACTCTGTAGATACGTCACTCACATCTCTTCCAGGTCGAGAACTCGTTTCTGCACTAACACAAAGCTAGAGTTCGTGTAAATACAATACTAACACTTCTCCGTTTCCAGAAACGCAGTTCGCGAGGTAGACGGTTTTGATTTTTTAATATAGAGAGATAGTACAGACAAGGATGATAATTTTCATTATTCCGCTGTCAAGATGTTGTAAATCAGAAGTTTCAAGATGAAAAAAGCTGAAACGAGAGAAAGCTGAAAACTAGTCAAAAGCTAAAAGCTAGCTGTATGAATCAAAAAGCTAAAAGGTAAATCCAAAAATTTTACTTTTGAAATTTTCAGCCAAAAGCAGAAGTTTTATTTTACGGCTTTTCAGTTTTCATCCCTGCTCAAATTTAAACAAACCACTCGCAAACGACTCCAATTTGATCAAATCATCTGCGAACGACACAGATTTGAAGAAAATAGATCGACTCAAATTCGAAAAAATGCATCGTCAACGATTCAGATTCAAATAAATAATTCACGAACAACTCCGATTTGATCGAATCATTCGCGAACGACTCACTCAAATGAAATCATTCGAGAACGACTCAAATTCGAAAAAATGATTCGTGAACGATTCGGATTCAAATGAATGATTCTTGAACGACTCCGATTTGATCGAATCAATCGCGAACGATTCACGTTGGAACAAAATCATTCGAGAACGACACAAATTTACACGAATGATTTATAAACGATTCAGAATCAAACGAATCATAAGTGAACGACTCGGATTTGTAAGAATCATTCGCGAACGATTCATATTCGATCCGAACATTTACGAACTACTCACATTTGAACGGCTCAGATTCCATCGAATCATTCGCAAACGACTTAGATCTTGACAAAATTCAACCGAATCGTTCACGAACGAGTATTCTTCCTCTAATCAAATAATTTGTAAATGATCGTAACTGATCAAATCGTACACAAATTATTCTGTATTTTGATTAAATCCTTCGAAAATTTCATTTTTGGCCATGATTGTTCGTAAACGATTCTTTCAAATCGTTTACGAACATATCATCCAAAAAAACCTCCAAAGGTAAGATTTTTAGAAAAACAAAAAACGAACAACGAATTGAATTTTGAAATAAGACATTTACTTGTTTTCGAGAAACAAAATATTTAATCGATCGAGGAACCTTCCTCGAAGCATTAGAATTTTCTACGCCGCTGCAAAATTCAAAACTACCTCGACTAAATTTCAAACTCGAATGAATAAAACACGCAAAAAAAACGTCTTTGACAAATTATATCTTGGTGGAAAATTATTCCGGCGCCCGGGAATAGGACAGCACGACATCCCAGTAACAATATCAACCAGGTAATTATTACCCTGGAAATCTGTATCACCGCAACCATCGCTCAAGCAGCTACCTTGTTACTTAGGCATAATTTCTCGTTAAGACTTGGACACGAACGCGACGGCGACGTTGATAATTATGAAATTATACACGGCCATCCGTATAATGCCAATTTAATGATAAATTTTTCATCATTATCAATTCGCTTCCTTTTTCCGTTTCTCGGAGAGACCTGCGCCGGAGTGAGAAGGCGCGGCGCGCGACAGCAATGTTATACTTTTATCTCCTCATCTCATCTTTGGTATACTGTTTTACCGCCCATCGCGTACCTACCATTCCGCGCGGCCGTATGTTAATTACGTAATCTCGGTGCTTTTTAATTGAGTTTTTTTTTCAATTTTTTTTCACTCTTAGAAGGTATGTAGGTACCACACACATAAGCTCTGAAATTATAATGCCAGATTTTTAATACCTAATCTGAAAAAACACACTGGATGCTGCCGAGCCAGCAGTTCAACCATCTGATGATTATCTTACGGTCTCGCTGCGATATTCATAACTTAACTAATCCGTCATTTAGAAAAATGAAAACTAATCGGCGAAGGTCCGTCGAATACAGTCAGGGTATGGTCTCGTTAAACGCACGTACGTGTAAAAGCATATGTTCGCGTTGATATACTTTGTAGGTACAGTTCATCTTCGTCCGTTCCGCCTATTTCTTTTTTTTCAAAGCACGACCTTGATCAAATCTAATCACGAAGTACGCTTCGTAACGAGTCGACTTTTCACCCGGAGAAAGGGTCCGTAATTTGGTAAGACCAGTTTGCAGGACCGACTAATCAAGCGATAATTCGCTAACGAGCTGAAAGAAATTTTTCAAATGATTTGACTACAGCTCAGCGTGATGCTGATTTGGGCATCGAAAAACCTTACCGACGATATTTCGAGATAGGGTTGATAGATAAAATTAGAGTCGAAATCAAAGACCTAAGTGTATCCAGAAAAATTTCTCGAATTGATTAACATCATTGTAAATAAGGATTGGCATTATAGACATAAGCGCACCCAGAAATTATTTAAGGGATGGGCTGAGAATTCGAGAAAAATTTGGGGAGGGGGGGTCAAATTTCAATGAAAAAATTGGGTACCCAGTTATTTCAATGGCGCTTGTTCAGTCAGGGTATTTTCAGTAGGCTGATAATACATAAACAGATATGTGCAAAGAAAAATTGAAAAATTTCAGAATTTTTTGGAACCGCAACAATCAATGCACTCCTTGAATCTGAATTAGTAAAATTTACCTGTTGGAATCAGTGAAATTATTTTAACTGAAAATCAGCGATTTTTCACTGATCTTTCAGTCAAAATTATTGTTTTTTCTGACAAATTGGTGATTGATTGAGAAATCATTGATTTTTGACTGAAAGATCATCGAAAAATCATTAGATAATTTTTGATGAAAATCATTCCACTGATTCTCAAAGTCAGAATTTCATCAAAGGTTGATTCAGATTTAGAGAGGTATATGTTTATTTAAGAAATAGAATAGGAAAAATCTTCTGCCCGAGCGAAGCGAGGGAGAAATTTTTTTGAAAATTCACGTTTGAAGAGCAAAAAAATGCACTTTTCCTCACATTTTTTAAATAAAAAAACTTCTTTTTGAGCCTAAGGAAGGGGCTCGAGCTCCCTGAGCTCCCCCCCTTGGGTGCGCTTATGATTATAGATATGCATTCGATGGGACGAAGTGTCCATTTTTTAAAAATCCGTAATTTTCAATGGTTATCGAATAATGTTGGACTAAATGAGTCAAAAAGATGAACTTTTTGGAAATAAGTGATTCAAATACTGTATGATTCGCGAAATGTGATCGCGATTGACCGAGGCGAAAGTGAAAACATCAAGTGAAAAAACAAAATAATAATTTCGCGTTAAAATTAATTACGTTTCAGTTTTACACGAATTCGTAGAAAATCACGCAAAATATTTGAGTATATTGATAAAACGAGATAAATTCCAAAAGAATTTGAAAACAACATAAAAATTATTTAAAATGTAAAAATTTTTCAGATTTTAACGAAAATTGTTGGGAACGACGCGACGTCCCAAATCGTCAAAGACGAAGATACAAAAAAGAAAAAAGTGGGAAAACAAATAAATTTCAATCATGAATATTCATGTGATCAAATCATACAATAAAAATTTAAAATCGAAAATTCATATTTTTTGCGTGCTTTTTAAATCGTTTACTAGCAACTCTTCCTCTTTCTCTCCTCAGCAAACAGGCATTCAATGAATTGGAAATTGGAAACAACAAAAAATTCAGTTAGAACACCTAGCCTTCCATATGATGAGAAAAATCGTCATTTGCTCTCAGATGTCTGAATCAGTGAAATTTATCAAAGATCACTGAAAAACAGTCAGAATTGCAGCACAGTAATAATCAGTGAAAGTTTTTTCACTGAACGCAAGTCAGTGAAAAAATCACTGGAAATCAGTGAAAAAAATCACTGGAAATCAGTGAAAAATCAGTAAAATTCCTTCGAATAATCAGTGAAAAATCGCTGAAAATCAGTGAATTTCACTGATTTTTCCTGTACTGCAAATTTAACCGTTCATCAGTGATTTTTCACTGATTCGAAATGAGAGTGGATTTTAGATGACTTTTTCCCAAAATTTTTCAAACATCATGGAGGTAATCCAGGACAAATTTGACTGAAAAAAACAGATTCCTGTTATCCAATTTCAAATATTCTAATTTTAAAAAAAAAAAAATTTAAAAAACGTCTATTTGACGATTTTTTCTGTGGGACAACGAAACTCAAGAGGTCAGGGGGTTTTCCGCAAAAAAATTCCACAAAAATTTAAAAATTGCAAAAAAATTTAAAACCCAAACCATGATTTTTGTACCCAAATTTTCAGCTTTTTCGAATACCCCCTTCCCCCCAATCAAATGTTTTTTGTAGTTAGTTGTTTTTCACTGTTTTTTGTTGGGTTTTTTTCGCAAAAAAACGTCTAGAGGGCTACAGAACTACAAAGCTTTAATTACTAAATTTATATTTTCGTTTCCTAGAAAAACAGATTTCTCTTTTATTTTAAAAAATATTACATTTTATTGCTGTTGAAAAATCTAATGAAATCTATTCTCCTCTGCACGAATTTCAAAATATGTAATTGAATAAACAAAATAAATACAAATAAAATGAACATGAACAAGGCAAATTTTCAAATAATAAAAAAGCACGTACTTTTTTCAAAGCGTACGATTAAAAAATCTGATTTTTCATGAAAAATTTTTCGGTTTTGAAAAAAATTGCTCAATTTTAGAATGATCTCAAAATTTCTCAATTTTTCTAAATTTTTCGAGAAACTAGGTATTCTGTTGATCACACAACAGCTTCAAAGTACAACAAAACAATACAGCGAAAATTGCAAATGTTTAGAATTACAAGGGTCAGGAAAAATGCTCTTTCAAAATTATTCTGATCAAACTATACTTTCAATGAAAACTGATGAGAATTGATAATGCTACGAGAAGTAAATAAATTTCCATATCCTAATGATTTTTTCTGCTTCATTCTAAAATTAAAAGGACTAGGTACAATTTTTTGTTAAAACAAAACTATTCTTCTGAAAAAAATGAATCGTGGGAATGAAATTTGCCATCATATCTCAAAAACTGAGTGAATTTTATTGGCATGAATTTCTGTCCAACTTGAAATTGAAAGGGGCCAAATAGGCAATATTTGAAGTGGAAAAACTTCACGAAATTCTAGGCAAAAAATAGTCATTAAAAAATCCGTTTAGTTCTCAAAGTACTCAGGCACTATTTATGTATTTGCACAATTAAATTCTTTTGAAGAATGTTCCAGGGTAATTACAAGTTCGTGGCCCTTTCAATTTTGAAGTGAGTAAAAAGTCATCAAAAGAGAATTTGCTGTTTTCATGGCTCCATAAATTCTCATGTTTGAAAATGTTTTTAAAATTGATTCTTCGAAAAGATATTTTTTTACTCTTTTATTTTTAAAGATGGGTAAAAGCATTACGTTCCGAAGCTGGCTCACCTACCTACTGAAGGACAAAAAAATCAAAGATTTCCCTGATTTTTAATTTTTGATTTTTCCGACTCAAATTCTCCCATTTTTCAACTCAAAATTAAAATTTTTCAAAAAAGGTAATCACTTTCGAAAATTCACCGACTTTGACCTAATTTTTCCAGGTAATAATACGATTTTACTGTCGTAGTCTAGGAGAAATGGGCGAATAGTACCTTCTCTCTTTGCCTCTGCCGTCAGCTACAATCTCGGACTTCACATTCACTTATGGAATAGCAAAGTTGGGCAGGATTAAAATCCTTCTGGATTTAAAATCCAAAAGTCTCAAAATCCGGATTTTGGATTTACATAAATCTACTCTCATAATGGATTTTGGATTTGAAATCCTATATTTTTTTAAAATCTCTTATTTTAAAATCAAAAAATTTTCGTGTTACATGATCAGATGATCAGTGTTCTGGCTTCAAGTTCAGGCATCAACGAATTTCGTTTCATGGTCATGTCGTCATGTCATATCGAATTATATACCGGGTTTCCGAAAGATTCTAGCCTCCCCCCCCCCCCCGTTTTATCAGTTTGTTGATAGAACGAGAAACAATATTTTTTATTGTTTTAATGTTCATAAAAATGTAAATTTTCTTGATTTCGTTACACAGTAAATTGAAACAGAGCAGAATTACACTCTCTCATTTTAAATCAGTGAAAAGTCACTGATAACAGTCAAAATTGCAGCATAGGTAAAATCAGCAAAATTCTTTGATTTTCAGCAGATTTTTTCTGATTTTTCAAAGAATTTCGCTGATTTTTCAAAAAAAAATATCATTTTATTCAAAAAATTTCACTGATTTTTCAACGAATTTCGGAGATTTTAATAACTTTTCAGTAATTTTTCACTGATTTTCCTGCAATTTTTTTCACCGTTTGGTTTCAGTGAAATTTGTTTTGCTGACTTATAGCGATGTTGCAATTCAGATTGTTTTCCAGTGATTTTCAATAATTTTCACTGATTTCTAAATGAGAGAGTAATTTTGAACTTTTTTTTCATCATCTTTATACCTAGATTTTGATTTTGGAAATTTGAATTTTAAATCCGCTTTCTGAAAGGAATTTGGATTTTTGATTTGAAATTCATTTTTGCAAAGAATTTTAGATTTCAAATTTGATATCATTTTGCCCCAAATTTTGCCCAACCCTGCCAACAGCACCTCGTACTCTCTCAATTATAAATCAGTGAAAATTACCGAAAATCACTGAGAAACAGTCAGAATTGCAGCACAGGAGAAAATCAGTGAAAATGTTTTCACTGAAAACAAATCAGTGAAAGAAAATTACTGGAAATCAGTGAAAATTCACTGAAAACTCAGTGATATTTATAAAATTCACTGAAAAATCTGTGAAATTCTTTGAAAAATCAGTGAAAAATCACTGAAAATCAGCGAATTTCACTGATTTTTCCTGTGCTGCAATTCTGACTGTTTATCAGTGATTTTTCACTGATTCGGAATGAGAGAGTACAGTAATCGAATTCAATCAATTCGAAATACAATATTTGACACCTGTTTCAATACTTCCTCATTGGAGTGAATTTTCTCAAAAACAATCAGCTGGAGATGGGGCAACCCTTTGAAAAAGTGATAAAAACTGCCGCTTCATATCTTTCTTATGGTTTTCGCATACCACGAATTCAAATCCGGCATCGATTTTGATGGCAAATCGATGGTAATGTCTGCGCGTTCGCGCTGCAATGTCGATCGAGTTACGAAACACGGCGGCGTATTCCAGCAAGTTCGGTCTTCGGTGGCAAATCATTGAAAATTGCTACATATCGCGGCGATAACAGGCGAGTACACCGTATCACGCCAATTAATCACCGTACACGCTTTTACATTTTACGCTCAGGCTGATTGAGGCTATCGAATGACGTCACCCGCCATCGCCATGCGTCAATCGACTATGACAAATCATTCAAAAAAAGGAAGAAACCACTCGAAATTTTACCGCCGCCGATAAATACCTACACAAAATATACAAGTGCTCCGACAGAGTACGTCGAAACGAAGGAAAAAATTTATAAAGTAAATCGAAGGAAAAACAAAAAAATTCTAGCTCTCAAATTGACATATTTTACCAATGACTCGTTCATTCGTTCGGGCGTTAGTCAAACGTAAAATTTAATTATTTACGTTCGCCTAAATAACAAAAACAACACACCTAATCGATACAGTAACGCTGTCAACCATTTATAAATCGGTTTAAATTCGTTCTACTCGAATGTACCTATAACCTACGTATTACGCATTACCACCGAAAATACATAAGAAAACAAGAACAAAAAAAACCACCACTGACTAATTGCTTTTGGTTAATGCGTTTCCGGTATATCTCGTTGGATTCGTTTGGGTTTGGTGCACAGACTCGCACAATACTCGCAATCGTACCCGTACGAACGTTGAAAATCGTCGATTAATTTTCCACTTTGATTTTTCTCTCGTTTTCGTAATCTAAGGAGTAAAGCTGTGAAAAACTAGCTCGAAATTAAACCAAACATGTTTCCCTCATTCCAGCAGATGGGTTTTCCATCCGACATCCTTGTCCAGTTTTTTTGGCTTCTTAATTACCAAAAATCAGATAAACTCGTTCATCGAGGAATTTTCCGATAGAGCTAGTTTCTCGAAAAAAAAAAATTCACGAATGTAAGTCTACGTATCTCACAACCTCTTTAAAGTCATCGATGGTCTAAATTTACGATCGAGCTGTTTACGGGTGTCGTAAATATCGCGGTAATGCGGTGGCAACGACGAGATAAAAGTTGTTGAAAAAATTCTAGTACATGGTGTTCGTACGCGAACGAAGCAAACGCGCAATCGACACTTCATCTAAGTTTATTGCTCAATTGTTTTTTCTTCTTTTCTGTTGTCGTTTTATCAATATACGCTGATAAAGAGGATATTTTTATTACCATTATATTTGTATCATTGCGAGGTATCGCGACGAAAACGCCGACGATGATTTGGCAAATACTCTCATTGTTATATATTTAGACGACGAATAAATCCCGGTGATTAAAGCGTGTGTGAGATGGTGTTTGTTGTGGTAACAGAGAAGAAAAGGTCGAGTATGGTTTTCGTATAGGTTCGGGTATCGATGATATCCCACAGTTATCTGTAAGGTGAGCTGAAAATTATTTTCATTATCATCGTCACATCGCCTCGATTCCAAATCAAAACAATCACGGCAGTCAAGTTGAAGGTTACGATGATTTTATCAGAATAAATGAAGGAGGATGAATGAAGAAGCTGTGAGAAAATTTCAAATATTTTTGGAGGTTTTGTATACCGACGAGTCAGGATGTAGAAGTCGTGCAGAGAAATAAGAAAATACGGAAGAACGGTGGGGTAGAGTGGGTAAAATATCTCAGAATGTAATCGAACGAGTAGTAAAATTGATAATTCGATAGGTTAAAATGAAAATTTCTTCAAATAAATTGAACTGTTTCAAAAATTTCCGAAAAGTAAATGAGAAAATGAAGGAGAAGATAGGTAAAATGAAACTGGTGGAAGGGAAGGGAAGGGAAAGGAAAAGAGATAGAGGAAAACATAATACTCGAGGAAAGGAAAAGAAATAGGTATTCTCTGATTTTGAATTAGTGAAAAGTCATGATAAATATAGTCAGAATTGCAGAACAGGAAAAATCAGCGAAATTCCTCAATTTTCAGCGGATTTTCGCAGATTTTTCAAAGAATTTCAGAAATTTTATTGACTTTTCAGTGAGTTTTCACTGATTTTCCAGTAATTTTTTTGCTTTCATTGAGATATTTTCACTGATTTATTACTGTGCTGCAATTCTTACTGTTTTTCGGTGATTTTCTATCATTTTCACCGATTTATAAATGAGAGAGTAAGTACATAAAAAACCAGAATTTTTTGTTGAATTTTTTTTACACTTTCTATCAACTTTTGGCAATTAGATTATATTTTCAACGCAAAGGAAGGTTCTACGAAAAAAATGAATAGAACATAAATTGTAGAGCGTAATTTTTTTTTTCTTTCTTTTGTGGGTTCTTTCTGTAAAGCGTAATTTGGTTTCTAGGAAAAGAAGCTTTCGAACTATTTCAGTCGAAAGTTCAAAGTCCTACTTTTAAACGTGTTTTTCTCGAAATGTTGATTTTGGTCACATATTTTTAATGTTCAAAATTTTGAAAAGTTTTTTTGAACTATTCTCCAAAACACAGTTTCTCTATTTTCTGAGTACGTCGAAATTTTTCAAAAAAAAAATTATGACAATTTTTTGAAAATTTGATTGGTAATGAATTTTTAGAAAATTTGCAAAAATGTATTTTTTTATCAATATTTTTAAAGAATTTAATTCAGCAATTTAATCAAACGATTTAAATATCGAAAAAAAACCAGAAAATTTTTGTTTAGAACATTTTTTATCTCTCATTGAAATGCAAGGCTGCATCAAACCTCAAGATCGTTTCGAAAAATTCAAGAAAAGAAAATTTTTTTACAAAGACAATGAAAATTTTTCATTTTAAGTAGAAAAATAAAACAGGAAAAAATCGTGTATGAATCGAAAATATTTCCTCTAA
The DNA here is from genome assembly GCA_033439095.1 of Pseudococcus viburni. Taxonomy (NCBI): domain Eukaryota; kingdom Metazoa; phylum Arthropoda; class Insecta; order Hemiptera; family Pseudococcidae; genus Pseudococcus; species Pseudococcus viburni. The sequence goes on along the minus strand of JAVBJF010000486.1, from coordinate 145,863 downwards.
ATAAGTAATGTCAATTTTTATTCTTTTTGCTTGCTTGTGATCATTTCGAAGTCGATAGGTAGTAGGTGCCTAATATGATAATCAAATTTTTATGAAACCCCATCAAAAAAATGTTACGATTTTATTTAGCTTCAAAAGTTGGAAAAAAAAATTGAAAATTTTCATATTAACGGTCTTTATCTATTTCCTTCCTATACATTCCCATTTATAAAAACCATAAACAATGTTTAACATCCCTCATACAAAAATACTACTGGTATTTTCGTATTACTAGTTTTACTACTAGTTTTACCAAAAAACCACTAGTTTACGACTAGTTTTTGTTAAAAACCACCAGTTTACTACTGAAAACTTGTAGTAAAACTAGTAATACGAAAATACCAGGCGAATTTTTCTATGAGGGATACCTTCACCAAAGAGATCATATCGAATACAAAATTTCAACATCACTAGAACCAAACCTCAATCAGTAAAAATCATTCCTCAAATCGAAAAAAATCCATACTCAGCACCATTAGGAAAATTCCTAACAAGAGAGGTATCTCAATTTGAAGTAAGATTTTGAGCCGAAACAAAAACAAATCGAAAGTAAATTATAAAAGAACCTCAAAGCCTAAATCTTGAATGAAAAAATTCATTTCTGAAATTTTGACGAATTTTTGAAATTTCAAAATTACCTCATCGCCCTGCAAAAAATGAAAATTTAATCTATTCAATGAAAAAAGCTGAAATTTGGTAGATACCCTATTTTCGACCTCCTAAATCGATTGGAAGTAGTTTCGAGACATTTCGGAGCATCTAGAAAATTTTGAAGTTTTCCAGCACTGGAGGAAAACCTATAAAAATGGTCCACATGAGCATTAGCACCTATACTCGCGAATTACCCACATTGGTAACTTATTTGATCAGTTAAAGTGGAATTTTTCGAAATTTGTAACTTCGAGTTTGAATCCGTATTTTTTGACAGAAAATTTTCCTGGAAAAAATTTCAAAATACGCCAACAAAGTACTTTGAGGTAAAAAAAAGCTGAATTCCGGTAAATGCCCTATTTTCAATCTCCCTAATCAATTGAAAGTGGTTTCGAGACGTTTCGGAGTCTCTAGAAAATTTTGGAAAATTTCAGAACTGGAGAAAATTCCATAAAATTGGTCTATACTTGAGCGCTTATAATCGCGAATTACCCATTGTAGGTGACTTATTTGATCGATTAAAGCACAATTTTCTGAGAGCTGTAACTTCGAGTTCAAAACTATATTTTTTGGCAGAAAATTTTCCTGGGAAAAATTTTAAAATACCCTAGTTTCGACCTACCGAATTTATTGAAGCGATTTCAAGACGTTTCAGAGCCTCTAGAAAATTTTGGAAAATTCCAGTACTGGAGAAAATCTCATAAAAATTATCCATATGAACTTCAGCGCCAACCGATGTTCAAAAGAAGGTATCTACCAACTTTCAGCTTTTTACCTCAAAACGTACGTTGTCGGCGTATTTTTACATTTTTTTTCCAGGAAAATTTCGAAAAGGCGGAAAGGAGGAAATGGGTCAAAAATCTGAATTTTCATGGCAAAATGTCAAAATCATACCTACGATGGTTTTTGAATTCTCGAGTCTATTTTTAAATTCACTTCAGGAAAATAACCAAAAAAAATCTCAAAAATAAAATATTTCACCAAGAATGGACAAGTTGCACGAATTTTTTTTTGGAAAAAAATCATGAAAAATCGAAAGTAGACATTAAAAGATGAAGATTAAAAAAAAAAAAAGAAATTTGGTCCATTAGAACTCTCGCAATGATTTTTTGAAAGTTGCGTTTTCTCGCAGTGTTCAAAAACAGGAATGTGGTAAAATCTGGTAAGGTGACGTCACACCATGCAATGTTTGTTTTATAATTCGCGGCGTGGCGCGCACTCGCGCGTTAGAAATTTTTATGTGGCGTATGGCGCACACCCGCGCATAAGAATTTTTACGAATTTTTTGTTTTACATTCTTTTTTTCAAATACATATTTTTTTACAAATACGTTTTTAATTATTCGTCTGCATTTTAAATAGTCGATAATCATTGTAAGATAGTAGTTATCAACAACTTCAATATTACGTATAATAATTCAAACCGCTTCATTATTGTCAATCAGCCAAGTATTTTTCGCGATAAATTTCATGGTGTGACGTCACCTTACCAGATTTTACCACATTCCCGTTTTTGAACACTGCGAGAAAACGCAACTTTCAAAAAATCATTGCGAGAGTTCTAATGGACCAAATTTCTTTCTTTTTTTTTTAATCTTCATCTTTAGTCTATGATCCAAACACGAAAAAGTGTTCATCCATCGATCTTCTTTGGGAACCAAAAAAATTAGCTGCCAAAATGTCGGTACTACCCGCCTTATTCGAAAAAGCGCAGTTTCAGATTTTTAACCCTGCACAATGGGGGGGTGGACCCCTAAAAAGGTGATTTTGGGGACATTGTCGGAACCAAAAAAAATCGACGGATTTGGGTTGAGGTACTTCTCCCGATATCGAATATGTAATTTTTTTCCGTTGCACCCTGCACAACTGCATTTTATTGCACTTTAAGTGCAATTTTTATGCATTTTGGACGATTTTTGACAGTAAAAGAGTCCTCTTATCCAAAATATAGGAGGGAACCAAAAAATACTCGTTAATTTTGTTGAATGAAACCATTTAAAGTCGAATGCCGCAAAAATGGGCGAAAAATTCCTGCACAGTGCGAAGTAATGAAAATAAACAGCTTGGTCACCCATCCCCCCCACCAGAATCAAGTCATGGAATACTTGCTCAAAAATAGCGATGCGATACATCAAAATAGGTCAAAATTTCGCGCTGAATCCGAAAATCACCATGATTTTTGATTTCGACCCCCCTCGGTGGAGTTCTGCCCCCAAACTTGAATTTGAGGGGGAAACTGAAGAATTGACACCATTTAGATGAAACGAAGTTGGAAATTACGCAAATCAGACAATTGTGGTTGATTGGTTTCAACATTCAGCATACCTTGGCCCCTAAAAAAATTTCCAAACCTCATCCCTCCCACCCCCCCCCCCAAACTATAATAAAAACATTCATTTAAAAACAGCGATGCGGCATATCGAAATGATTTAAAATTTCGCGCTGAGTTTGAAAATGGTAATAATTTTTGAATTTGATCCCCCTCGGTGGAGTTCTGCCCCCAAACTTGAAGTTGAGGGGGAAACTGAAGAATTGACATCATTTAGATGAAACGTAATTGGAAATTACGCAAATCAGACAATTGTGGTTGATTGGTTTCAACATTCAGCATACCTTGGCCCCCAAAAAAATTTCCAAACCTCATCCCTCCCACCCCCTCCCCCAAACTATAATAAAAACATTCATTTAAAAACAGCGATGCGGCATATCGAAATGATTTAAAATTTCGCGCTGAGTTTGAAAATGGTAATAATTTTTGAATTTGATCCCCCTCGTTGGAGTTTTGCCCCCAAACTACAATTTGAAGGGGTAAAAATGAATAATTGACCTTATTAGATGAAACCTTCATTCTTCTTTAGTTTTTGTACTTGGTATGCTCATTATTAATGGAAATAATTGTATTTAAGAATACCAAAACTTAATCTATAATGTAAAGACACGTTTGCATATTGTGTATTACTATGCGTATTTCCGACTTTTTCAATGTATGTGTTTTTCTTTCTTTTTTAACAGTAAAAAAAAAATCGACAATTTTTTTCTAGAAAAGAAATAAAGAATAAAAAAAAGAAAGGATAGGTCAAATTAAAAAATTACTACGATTTTCGAACTCTGCGTGAAATTTTAAGGCATTTTAAAATGTCACACTGCTATGCTATGAAATAAATGTTTTTTTTTCAGGTATGATGCAGCAGGGGCGGGAGGTGCGTGGGGTAGAAATTTTTTTGAGTCGATATATGCTGCAGAATTGGAACTGATCGACTGCAACCGCCTGTCGCGTGTAAATTGCAATTACATTTCATCTAATAAGGTCAATTATTCATTTTTACCCCTTCGAATTGTAGTTTGGGGGCAAAACTCCAACGAGGGGGATCAAATTCAAAAATTATTACCATTTTCAAACTCAGCGCGAAATTTTAAATCATTTCGATATGCCGCATCGCTGTTTTTAAATGAATGTTTTTATTATAGTTTGGGGGAGGGGGTGGGAGGGATGAGGTTTGGAAATTTTTTTAGGGGCCAAGGTATGCTGAATGTTGAAACCAATCAACCACAATTGTCTGATTTGCGTAATTTCCAATTACGTTTCATCTAAATGATGTCAATTCTTCAGTTTCCCCCTCAACTTCAAGTTTGGGGGCAGAACTCCACCGAGGGGGATCAAATTCAAAAATTATTACCATTTTCAAACTCAGCGCGAAATTTTAAATCATTTCGATATGCCGCATCGCTGTTTTTAAATGAATGTTTTTATTATAGTTTGGGGGGGGGGGGGTGGGAGGGATGAGGTTTGGAAATTTTTTTAGGGGCCAAGGTATGCTGAATGTTGAAACCAATCAACCACAATTGTCTGATTTGCGTAATTTCCAACTTCGTTTCATCTAAATGGTGTCAATTCTTCAGTTTCCCCCTCAAATTCAAGTTTGGGGGCAGAACTCCACCGAGGGGGGTCGAAATCAAAAATCATGGTGATTTTCGGATTCAGCGCGAAATTTTGACCTATTTTGATGTATCGCATCGCTATTTTTGAGCAAGTATTCCATGACTTGATTCTGGTGGGGGGGATGGGTGACCAAGCTGTTTATTTTCATTACTTCGCACTGTGCAGGAATTTTTCGCCCATTTTTGCGGCATTCGACTTTAAATGGTTTCATTCAACAAAATTAACGAGTATTTTTTGGTTCCCTCCTATATTTTGGATAAGAGGACTCTTTTACTGTCAAAAATCGTCCAAAATGCATAAAAATTGCACTTAAAGTGCAATAAAATGCAGTTGTGCAGGGTGCAACGGAAAAAAATTACATATTCGATATCGGGAGAAGTACCTCAACCCAAATCCGTCGATTTTTTTTGGTTCCGACAATGTCCCCAAAGTCACCTTTTTAGGGGTCCACCCCCCCATTGTGCAGGGTTAAAAATCTGAAACTGCGCTTTTTCGAATAAGGCCGGTAGTACCGACATTTTGGCAGCTAATTTTTTTGGTTCCCAAAGAAGATCGGTAAATTCGATTTCTAGAGCACTTTTTCATCTTTGGATTATAGACTACTTTTAATGTCTACTTTCGATTTTTCATGATTTTTTTCCAAAAAAAAATTCGTGCAACTTGTCCATTCTGGTAAATGTTTGATTACTCCAAAGTGCGCCCCCTTCTCTATGGGACCCCTTCCATTTTACTTGCATCTAAATATAACAAAAGCAGACCATCAAGAAGTGCTGATTTTTGGTTTTCCAGTCCCTCCCTCTACTACCTTTCCGGTCCCCTTTGATGTTCTAACCAAAAATTACCTCAGAAATGAATTATAGAGATAAAAAACACGAATACTGATATTCAAATTAATTATTTGTGACCCCGTGCAGGGAAAAGGTACCTAAAGTCGGATTTTTCAAAAATGAGTTTTTTGGCTTAAATGATAGGGGAGACTATGCGGAACATTTTAAGACCTGAATGAGCATCCTAAGTCAATTTTTCGGTGAGATAGAGACATTTGAAAATTAGAAAAAATCATGACTTTCAAAAAAAAAATAATCGAAAAACACGTTTAAAGCTGCAAAGAGGTCTGAACTACCTAAAAAAGCGAAAAAAAAAATTTTGAAAAAAATTGCCCATTTTTCATATTTTTGTCTCTAACTCAAAATTATGTTTTCCGACTTTAGGTACCCTGTCCCTGCACGGGTCACATTTTCAAATTCTGATTCGACCTCTGTCCCTTATCAAATTCTGTTTCGGTATTTTACTTTTTTCAATGGAATTGAAGGTCAAAAATCATATATTTTCATGCTTCAGAAGAATTACATAACTTTTTTGAAGAAATAAGAGAGAAAACAAAGAGAAAATTTCTATGAAAAGGGCAAGAAACTGAAAATTTTGAACATTTTCTGCCAAAAAAAATATGAATTTGAACTCAAAATTACGAATTTTGAAAAATTGCATTTTAATCGATTGAATAGATCACCAATACGAGTAATTCGCGATTATAGGTGTTAAAGTTCATAAGGATCATTTTTATGGGGTTTCCTCTAGTTCTGGGAAATTCCAAAATATTTTAGAAGCTCCGAAATGTCTCGAGACCACTTCCAATCGATTCAGAAAATTAAAAATAGGGTATCTACCAAATTTTAGTTTTTTTCATTGAATATATCAAATATTTATATTTTTCAGGGCGATGAGGTAGTTTTGAAATTTCAAAAATTCGCCAAAATTCGAGAAATGAACTTTGCCACCTAAGATTTAGGCAATGGGGTTCTTTTATGATTTACTTTCGATTTATTTTTGTTTCAGCTCAAAATTTTACATCTAATTGGAAAAAATTTGAACCTGAACCCCGATCAATAAAAAATACAATACGTATGATGTCAGGAAACCTCAAACCACCAGAATTTCTACCCCTCATTAAGACCCCCAAAAAAAACACTCGTAAACAATAATCAATCAAAACCATTCCACATTTCACAGTCTAATTTTAAATATGTAAAAATCAAACAAATACGCACCAAATGACCCATATCAAATCGCGTACTCGGTAAAAAACAAAAACAATTCGACTTCGACTGATCATAACAAAACAATAATTCGAAAATCTACGCTCCATTAGAAAATTATTCCAAATTCATCGTAATTACGTAGCCATTCAGTACGTACGAGCTCGTAAATACGTAGGTACATAATCTGTTATAAATTTCATTTGATCTAAAAACATCAAAGATGTAGATATGCGACATGACACGAGGGAAGAGTCCACCAGATGCGACCAATTTTAACGCTACATCTTGTTTTTACACTACAAAACGAGTTATAAAAATATGTAATAAGATGTAATAAATTAAACTGAGACGAATGAGTGTGAGTGTGGTTACATAGGCCTACCAATGCACACCGTAATATGACATCAGGTCGCCGAGCCGTTGGTCTTGGTACAGGTAGTGTTGACAATTTTGCAATTATACCGCAGTGCCTACGTAACCTTGACGAGTTGCTTGAATTTGTACGTACGAGCATAAATGAGTAAGGTACTAGGTACACCTCGTAGGTTTTTATAGATCGACATATAGATCGAGAGTTGGGAGATGCATATAAATCGTGATTCGGTATACCTGAACGAGTTACTTGTAAAGGTTTAACCCGACGCTGATGAGTAATTGCTAAGATATGTGTAGCTTTGATGGTTTTGTAATCGTATCACATATACATATTACCTAGTTGACTATAGGGATACCTACAATAATCAGATGGAAGAATTTGAAAATAAATGACTGCGCGTTTGTTCGCGATAAACTACAACGAAAGGCACGAATCAAACTACAATGATTTGCATACGAGATAAACGTACCTACACATTTCTTTTACGTTACGTTCAAGTTGAAACAGAAGTGCCCAGTATGGGTACATTTATGACACGTGGACGATAAGAAGATGTTTTTTATCCGGTCGTTGTCACCGGTGCAATCGATGTACATAAGTGTTGGCGATCCGATCGCCGCTGTAACAACGTCGCAGCATCGAGAAGCTATGCAGAAGATGAAAATCTCGAGTATGATCAAGATGCCGAAGCCAAAGCATTTTGTATACAGGTTATTGGTGGAAATTAACCAGATTTGTGGTTCGACGTGAAATTTTTCGCTCTGGAGTGGGTATCAGGTCATGCAATAATATTACATTTAGTGTGTGCGAAAGAGATCTTCGAATTTATGTCTCTGTATTTATGTATCTGTCAGTTATCTGTAGAATTGTGGCAAGTGCATTAAGTAATCGAAAACGCCAGCCTAGATGTTCTCTCAGTTTGAATCGATGAAAAATCAACAAAATTCGTTGATTTTTAGCGGATTTTCGCTGATTTTTCAATGAATTTTACTGATTTTTCAGCAAATTTCAGCAGTGATGAAAAACTGGATAGAACTGGAAATTTAAAAAAACTGGAACTAAAATTGAAAAACTGGAACTGGAACTGGAACTAGAACTGAAATGATGAGAACTGAAAACTGAAAACTGGAACTAGAACTAAAATTAATTTTAGTTTTATACCAGTTCCAGCCGTTGCAATTTTTATATTTAAAATATGACTTGAAAAAGTCAAAATTTTGATGTTGAAATTTACCAAACCACATTCAATTAAAAATTTTTTACCAAAAACCCCCAAACCTTGAAAATTTACGTCGAAAAGTGAATAAAGAAAAATTGTGTTGTAAACTCGAAAATTTCATCCAATTAAAGACGTCCGCGTCCTCTCATACATTAAGTATTCAAATTTTTTGTTGAAAAATTCAGGGGTTGGTCACAACATTTTTAAAAAATATCAATAATGACTTTTTTTCTAGATTTATTTTGTTTTGAGCTTGAAAAGGGAAAAAATTATACTTTGAATCGAAAAGAAAAACAACAAAGTTCAAATTTAGTAGAAAATCTTGCATTTTTTTTGTCCTTCAAAATTTAAAAAACTGAAATTTTGGAATTGGTATTTGGAACTGAAACTGGAACTAAAAAATTTTGAGAATTGAAACTGGAACTGGAACTAAAAAATTTTGAGAACTGAAATTAAAACTGGAACTGGAACTGGAACTAATATCATTTCAGTTTTCCATCACTGAATTTCAGAGATTTTACTGACTTTCCAGTGAATTTTCACTGATTTTCCAGTAATTTTTTCACTTATTTATTACCGTGCTGCAATTCTGGATGTTTTCCATGGATTTTCGATAGTTTTTACTGATTTATACTCTCTAAAATTGAATCAGTCAATTAAATTTTTACTGATTCAATAATGAAAATTCACTGATTGAATAGGTAATTTTTCACTGATTGGCAGTAAAATGTCATCGATTAACAGGGGAATCAGCGGAATTTGACTGATTAACAATGACTTAATTTTGTCGATTTCATCAGTCAATTTTGGCATTTTTGACTGATTCAAATTTAGAGAGAAGCCAAAAGCTCAGATTTTAGACATTTTGATGATCTATTCCATCATACCTGATGAAAGTTGGAACTCATGAGAATCGAAAAATTGGTAGAATTGGAATTTTTAAGAAAGGTAAAGAGAGAAGGTGGAGCATTGAAAAATAGGCAGAATTTCATACGTTGTCCGTATGATTAATAAAGAATCAAAATGATATCCTCCTTCCAGCTAAAAAATCAATTTTTAGGAAGAGGCATGGAGATGAAAATAAAACGAAAGATTCCAAAGATTTATAATAGTGGGAAAAATTCTTGGGGATTTTTTTTAAAAATGCAAATGATACTTTTTAGCACTATCTCATCAAAAATTGTTTAAAATTTTAGGGAAACAACTGAAAAAAATTTAGAACAAAATAGAAGACGTACTAGATTCTTTTATCCCAAAAGACCATCGGGCACTTTTTACTCTTGTATTTAGAAAGTAATAAAATTCGAATTGTCGAATTTTTCCACTTCATTTAATTAAGAGAATAACTGTTCTGACAAAATTTCAACAGCATTACAAATGGTTAGTACAACTTATATAATTCATCAAAGCAATAAGAAACCATATTTAATCTTTTTTCAGAAATTCTATACCAATGAGTCAACACCTCATTCATATAAAATATGCTTATTCGAATTCCGCTTATTTGGAAAAAAAAAATCAGAACAAGTTTTCTCTCAAACGAGAATGCTTTCCAATCGTTGTGCAGATATATTTTCAAGATATAGATTTAACAGAACGAGGTTGAAAAGTTTTTCATTGCCAGTATACATTTACGACTTTGTTTTTTTTTCTTTTTTTGGAAACGTTGGGAAATGATTGATTGACCTTTAATTGAAAAATCATCAGATATTCTGAGGTACCTATTTAAAAATATACATGAGCCTGGATATAGAAAGCACCCTTATATAGGAGTCAAAAATTGTTTTAGACTTTTCATTAAAATTTCAGGAAATGATAGAAAATTATAATTTGTTTTTAAATTTCCCTCCTTTCCAGCTCTTTTGAAAATTCTTTACTTACGCCTTTTCGCAGTCTCTCAGAATCAACCCCCCCCCCCCCCCGCCAAATCATGCATTGTTTCTCGGTGTCCAACAAAAATCTCAATACTTTGAGCATTATTGACATGGATATGTCTTAGGGGTAAAATAGAAAAACATAACTTTCTAGAACAGTAGGTCACATCAGCTATTAGCAAGACTTCTTGAATTTTAATCTCGATTTCCTCAAAAATCATTCGCTTCTGTACAATCGAATAAAAAATTGAATAATATAAAAACATGCGAAAGGATATTTTTGAATAGAATGGCGAGGGGAGGGTGAAGAGTGGAAATTTAACTTTGAATGGCCTTTTTCAATAAGTCGTTTTACATTGAAGCAGTTTTCATTCAAAATATTCTCAACGCTTGAAAACGGTCAAAATGTAGGGATTCTGATGCAGGTAATAAAAAATCTTCAATTCGATGCAGGGGGAAAAATGAGAGTAAAATCTACCCATTCCGGCACAAACATCATACTTACCTACATATCGTAATTTATTTCCTCATTTCAAATTGGCGCTTTTTAAGTCGATTTTTTTGTTAAAATGTTATCCCTCCCACTGAATGGGTTCACCCTGTTAGCTTTAGCTCTGTTCTTTTCACAACTCCGAGTAACTCTGAGTCAACTCGGAGTAGTAATTTGTGTTCTTTTCGCACTTTTTTACGCGGAGTAGGAGCAGAATTGTGTTCTTTTCGCAAGGAGTAGAGCAAATAGAGTTACTTGGAGTATACTCTTTTTACACTACCTTTTTCATTGGTGTAAAAAGAGTAAAACCAAAAAAATGATAAAATTTATTATTAATCAGCTGTTTTTGTAATATTCGTGGTTGTTGATGTTTTTAAACATGGTGAATTTAATAAACGGTTGTTTGAATTAAGGTTTTTAAACGTTTTTGAAAATTTTTGAGCATAGTTTAAAAATGTCTACATCTACCTGCTTCCCCTTGGGGAAAATTATCGATATAAATGAGACAACAGTGTTTGTGTTATGTGGAAGTAAGTTAAACTTACTAGGTTTACTTTAATTTTCATAGTATGTAGTTAATAAATATGATAGTTTTAAATTATTTTTACTTTTCTATAGCTGAAAATCTGTAATGTGCAGGCGCGTGCACAGAAAAAAATTTTACTGGGCATTTTCTGAAAATTTAGGGACCCACCACCACCACCCACTAATGACCCCCCCCCCCCCAAAAAAAGCAACATGGGTATCAAAATACTGGATTTTTTCACCGGAGTTTCATTAACGCAATATTTTGTGATTTCAAAAAACAAAATAAGAAAAATCTATATTATTCATATTGATTATCAAAAAATTTTAAAAGTTAAGAACAAGATAATAAAATAGGTACATAATACAGGCAAATTGATCTTAAAAAGAGGTGAAAGTGGAAAAAATTTAGAACAAAGGTTTTTTTGCGGGAATGTGTTCAGAAGGGTCCCAGTAGTTACCAAAAAAAAAAACCAAGAGCCCCAAGTGTGAGGGAAATTTTTTGGGAGGTGAAACACCCCCCAAAAATTGGTTTTTCTACATTATTTCAAAATGTATCAATTTTGAATAAAAAATAACCACAGATTTGAAATCTGCGTCAAATTTCCGATCTAATGATACCTAACACAAAACCATTTCAAATGAAACATGAGCTCTGAGGGGGGATCAAAATTACCCATTTTTGAAAATCTCAGATTTTTCAAATTCAAGAGTTGAAATCTGCACCTAAATGATCCTGTATTGTGCCTTAACGACTGTCCACGAGTACGTAAAGGATTGCTGTATGTATTTTGACACAATCGCACCCATATGGGGGGGGGGGCTCTCGACTCTTCATGATACATTTACCCTATAGTCCAGTAAAATCAACATTCTATAATGCAAATTAAGATGGCAAGCTGAATTTTGGTATACTGGCCCATTTTCATGTCCTAAACACGAATTTAAGGTGTCCGGTCGCGTCCGGGGTGTGCGTTCCCCGGAATTGTGGATCTTTGCCCCCCCAAATCAGGTATTTGGCTCATATCTGCTAAAATATGAGTTCTAGAGCAAAAATGGGGTCTATAAAACTTATTCTACGTCAAATTTCCTATCAGATGACTTTTGAATGGTATTCAAAAATTCAAGGGGGCTGGAACTACAGTTGATTAAAGAGAGAGGATTTTCTCCAAAAATCTGATTTTTGGCTATATCTGCTAAAATATCGATCTCACAAGGGAGCTACCCGAAGTCGGACACGCGGAATGAAAAAAAATTTTCACAGGCTTGTACAGCATCACCAAATACTTCCACAACCAAAATTTCAGCTCCTAAAGTTGATATAGGGGGGAGCTATGGAGGTTTGAATTTCGAAAAATCGCCTAATACACCGAAAAATTACAAAAATCTAAATATGTAACTCGCGTTCTTTTGGCGTTTAGGAGATGGATTTTATACCAGGAAGACCATCTGAAGATGGGACAGTCACCTAGATTCGAGTTTGACATGGGGGGGGGGGGAATTTTTACTCATACATTTTATGCGTGATGTAGAAAAATTGTAATAACGACCAATGTATGAGTGAAAATCCCCTCCCCCTCATGTTAAACTACTCGAATCTAGGTAACTATCCCATCTTCAGATGGCCTTCCTGGTATAAAATCCATCTCCTACACGCCAAAAGAACGCGAGTTACATATTTAGATTTTTGTAATTTTTCGGTGTATTAGGAGATTTTTCCCTGAAGAAATTCTCGAAAAACATTGCTCGCCCTGAACTTCACTGTAAATTTTCGATAGGAGTGATATTTAAAACGATTTGAAGGTAATATAATTTTGGTGAGTAAGGGGTGCACAGGTAGGGAAAGTTTGGTAATTTCTCTCCCTTGAATTTAAAAATTTATCACATTCTTGAACTCAGCGGGATTCAATCATATGTAAATGACACCAAGAATGAGCCAATAGCCCAATTTCAAAACTTGGTGGTCTGAATCCCTCTTTGGAGCCCTTTCTCCCTCCTCCTATAGGGTTTCGCGATAACCTACCGGTCTAAAAAAATTTGAAATGGTATCCTTGTTCACTACACCAAATTTTGTCCCTCTATCATCATTTGATGTTTATTTGCCATCTGCTACTGAGCGACCCCCTCTCTCTGCTTAGTTGTAGCTCCAGCCCCCTTGGGTTTGTGCATATCATTCATAAGTCATCTGGTAGGAAATTTGACGTAGATTAAGTTTCGTAGATCTCATTTTTGCACTGAGATCGATATTTTAGCAGATATAGCCAAAAATCAGATTTTTGAAGAAAATCCCCTCTCTTTAATCAACTGTAGCTCCAGCCCCCTTGAATTTTTGAATACCATTCAAAAGTCATCTGATAGGAAATTTGACGTAGAATAAGTTTTATAGACCCCATTTTTGCTCTAGAACTCATATTTTAGCAGATATGAGCCAAATACCTGATTGGGGGGGGGGGGCAAAGATCCACTCCACAATTCCGGGGAACGCACACCCCGGACGCGACCGGACACCTTAAATTCGGGTTTAGGACATGAAAATGGGCCAGTATACCAAAATTCAGCTTGCCATCTTAATTTGCATTATAGAATGTTGATTTTACTGGACTATAGGGGTAAATGTATCATGAAGAGTCGAGAGCCCCCCCCCCCCATATGGGTGCGATTGTGTCAAAATACATACAGCAATCCTTTACGTACTCGTGGACAGTCGTTAAGGCACAATACAGGATCATTTAGGTGCAGATTTCAACTCTTGAATTTGAAAAATCTGAGATTTTCAAAAATGGGTAATTTTGATCCCCCCCTCAAGAGCTCATGTTTCATTTGAAATGGGTTGTGTTAGGTATCATTAGATCGGAAATTTGACGCAGATTTCAAATCTATGGTTATTTTTTATTCAAAATTGATACATTTTGAAATAATGTAGAAAAACCAATTTTTGGGGGGTGTTTCACCTCCCAAAAAATTTCCCTCACACTTGGGGCTCTTGGTTTTTTTTTTTTGGTAACTACTGGGACCCTTCTGAACACATTCCCGCAAAAAAACCTTTGTTCTAAATTTTTTCCACTTTTTTACTAGAATGCCTGTATTAACATAACAATTTCAAAATACGTTTCAAAGCGAATGCGAAATTTTATGATACAACATATATTTTTAAAAAAATTTCAACATTAGGATCGTTTTCAATAGCATTTCAAAGTTTTAATTAGTGTAAATTTTTGTATTGAATTCTTAAAAATGTCCACGATTTATTTTTCAAGCAATTTTGAAAATTTTCTTAACAAGCTTCTAATGAGGTTACTTTTCCAGAAACTTGAAAATTTTTTTCAAAACTTTTAGATTATCTACTGGATTGATTTCGTAAAAAATTTCCAAACTTTTTTCCTAAACAAAGTTTTTGAATTACTTTCTTAATAAAATTCTGAAATTCATACCACCTATTGAGTATTTGAAAACAGTCGAAATAAATTTTTCAAAAAAACGAATAATAAATCGGTTGTCTATTCTATTTTTTTTAATTGTAAAGAAATGGATATTTTTTGAAAATTTCAAAAATTGATTACCTATTAGAAAATTAAAAAAAAAAAGTTCAACTTTTCATCTTTTGGATTTTTTTTTACATTTCTAAAATTAATTCCTCTGAAAAATGTTTTGAATTTATTTTTCAAACCTTTTTTAAAAGTTATTTTTTGGAGGAACTATGAGGAACTATACGTACATTCATTGTTTCAGTAATAAATGGAAATAAGTTTGAAAACGGTTATAGGTTGTCGCCTGATGCCTGATAGTTTTTCAAAATTGAGCAAAGATTGAGGAATTTATTGAAATCAATCACGAAATTTTGAATTGAGCCCACGCAATATTCTGACTTTTGACTTTACCTTCGATATGTAACTGATCTGTCGTATAGTACCACTTCAGACTTGGTATACCATCAAACACAATTTTATTTGCACGGAGGTAATAAGTATAAATCAATAATCATCTAAGTAGGTATACCTAGATCTACATCTCAATCAAAAATCTAATTGCTACAATGCGATTAGAAGGACGGTAAAAATAAGCAACAACTGCATATTAGGTACCTTACATATCTATACCTACCTCTAATAATTTTTATTTCCGTTTCTTTTTATTTTTCAACGAACTTTCAAACTTTCATAACCACCACCTCAACCACCCACCACCAACCCATCCACCACCTCCTACTCGCCTATACCACCACCCCAAATTTTACCGGGCATTTGCCCGGTAAAATATGCCTGTGCACGCCCCTGGTAATGTGTAAAGGCAGATGTCAGTGACAATCCCAAATTTCTCTTACAGACCTCAGACAGCACCTATTATAAGGTTATAAGTACACTATGTGAAACAAATGTGACTGGAATAGTTGTTGTTGCCAGGGATACTGCTGGAAATATTCCCAAAAATGTCGCTGAAAATGTTGCTGGAAATATTCCCAAAAATCTCACTGAAAATGTTGCTGGAAATATTCCTGAAAATGTTGCTGCAAAAGTCACTCAAAATGTTTCCGAAATCGTAAACAATGTAGTTAAAACTGGGGAAGATGAAGCTGGTAATACTGATGGTCAACAGAAGCTGTGGTGGACTAACTCGATGGCCATTTTGTGAACACAATTGTTTACTTTGTGGAATAGTAAGATCACCATGAAGGTAAAATTATATGCAAAAATATCAAAACTTTTTGTAGAAAAAGGATATTTAAATATGACACCTGAGGCTGTTGAATCAAAATGGAAATCCCAAAACAAAAAGCCCATGGTACTGGGGGGAAGTGGCATTAAATGGAAGTATTATGAGCAAGTGTAAATGTGTACATTTTGAAGTAAGAACTAGGATAAAGAAATAATTATTTACTTTATTTTTAGATTAATGGAATTGGTTCTTGAAAAGGACCACACTGTGAATCCGACGGCCTTGTCAGGAAGAGGTGGAGTAAGAGTTAACAATGATGTAATTGTACGAAAGCCAAGCCATGAAAATAAAGAAAACGAACCCAGTACCATAAATGAACAACTCGTCGATGATCCAGAAATGGGTGCTGGTGGAAGTAACCAGAATGAAATTACTTTAACCAGCAGTTCTGTGAAACGAGTCAAATCAAACTGAGCCAGAGTTTAAATGTTAAAAGGATGGGTCCGATGGCGGTAATTTTGGAGAAAACGTGTACCAAATTCAATGAAATACACTATGAGCGCAAGGAATTCGAGGATAAGATATTTAAGCAATACCAAAGTAATTCTCAAAATACGGAAAATTATCATTCCAAAAAACTTGAAACTGTTTGAAAACTTTCTTAAGAAATTATAGTTACCAATTTTAAGTTACCTGTTATTTATTTATATTGGTTACATTATGCATAATTAAGTATTAGTTGAGGGCTAGTTCCCACGTTTTCTTTGTTCATTATTTAATTTTTATTTGTTCTGTTGTATTGTTAATCTTCGTCTAAAAGTAGGTATATTTAGTATTAAATAACTCGCAAATTTTCATTTTCTCTAATTTATTTCGAGTTACTTGGAATACCCGGCATACCCCTGACCAAAACCATAAGCCAGTGATTTCAGCATCATTGGTTGCGTTCTGTATTCTATCCCCATCACTTATAATTATTTTCATTTTATTTTGTTTCATTAAAACTCATAAAATTGTAAAAGTTGTCAGTATGAAAATCATTCCTTTATTAATTATTTCCAACTTGAAGTTTTTTCCATAATTCTTTTTAGGAATTTTATCATCTTCGAATTTAAAAAAAAATTATTTTTCAATTTTTCATTTTTTTTCTTCCTAGTCGGTTATTTGAAAACAGTTTTAACATTCAGGTCCCAAATTTTTCCCCCATTCAATTCATTGAAAATTTGAACTTCATTTTTGCCTTTTTATTTCAATATAAAAAAGGTCGAAGACGTCAATTTACATTATTTTAAAAAAAACACACCTCACCACAAACTTCATGTTTTGTACCTCACCATGAAGTTCCGCCCCAAGTTTTACTCTATTTACTCGTTTCGCGTTCCTTTCGGTGTTTACAAATTTATCTACTCTTTCTACTCTGTTGATTTTTTTCAACCTACTCCGCCAGAGTAAACAGTGTCACTCGGAGTTGCGAAAAGAACAGAGCTTTTAATCGCAAAATCAATAACGTATTTAAAATCAACGCCTACGAAAACCTAGATTTCCATACGTATGTCGATTTTTTGTCAAAATATTACCCCTTCCCTTGAATAGTCACCCCCTCCCACTTGCATTTAATAAAAAATCATCAACTGATCTGGATCGAGGAACGTTAGAAAACATTATTCAGTAATTATTCCGCGAAAAAAGTTACAAAACTAATTTCACTTTCACAGTAGTCAAAATTGGGCAAAACGCTAGTCAAAAATGACCCCTCTCACCCGTAAAGAGGGGTATACGAGGTGCCTCTGGGCCTGTACTACTCAGCCATCGCATAAAAAACTTCGACCCATAAACATTATCTCGTATATAATCAAATAATTATGATTGTTATCCAAAAATGTGAAAAATTGGTCCCATTTCAGCAACTTTAGACCCCCTCTGTTCACTCAGAGTAGGAGTATGGGAAGCTGAAAAAGGTCAATATATATGGTAATCTACCCGTAGATTTCGAAAATCGTAATAAAAATTTGATTGGGAGGTCGACAGGATAAGCAAAGTTGAAAAAATGTGATTTTTAGGCAGTTCTGAGGGAAAATGCGAAACCACGAGTTGAGAAATCAAATTTGAGGGACTTCTCTCACTCGGATTTTGAAAGTAATGGCATTTTTGAACTCAGCGGGATTCAATCATATGAAAATGACACCAAAAAAGGATCGATAGTCCAATTTCGAAAAATGGAGGTCGAAACCCTCCTTCAAACCTCCCCCCATCCCCTCCTATGGGGTTTGGCGATGACCTCCTGGGCTCTAAAAATTTGTTATGATGTTCTTGCTCATCATCCCAAATTTCATGCCTCTATTACTTTTTGCAGTTTATGGTCAAAAAACTGCAATCTGCCACTGGACTATCATTGCCATTGATAAATAGACAGCAAACAATTCGAAATGCAAATGATAAAATCTTACTCATCCTTATGAATATAATACAAAATCCTACGTTCTACTTATGACCAAGCAATGCCACACGATTAGATAAATCAGCCGAATCAGACTTTATTTCAAGAATATTACACAGATGCACGTCAACGATGCTGGGAAAATCCTGCTTATTCAACTTGACTACGCACCAACACTCGATGATCTTGAAATCAGAAAAATTTTGGCACCGTGCGTACAATTTTTTCAAACCACGAGAATCCATCGAGTTATTCTTCAGCACCCCGAGCACGATTTTTCCAAAGCAGATCACGTTCTACGAATACGTAGGTAACTAGGTATATTGAAATAAAATTCCTTTCAATTTTATAGTATTTCTTTAAAACAACGACGTGGGTAAATATCAAAACACGCCACATAAAAGACTCGATTTATACAATGTTGGCTAAATCAACTGCAATTAAACTCTCGATCCAACTGCACGAATATGCAATGAGGTAAAATATCAGCCCGCGCCATAGCCCTCTGGAAAAATATAAACCGACGATGGTCGTCGAAACCGCTAAAACAATACGGAAAGATCACGCGACGAACTCGCGGTATTGGGACCAGCCGCAGTCGTACAGACGAGATTTAGATCCTAGAGTCGAGATTCGCGAATTTCGTGCTCGCATATATCACATGTAAATGGCCTCAGAGATTACACCACGGCCCGGACGCGGGCACACCTATTCAAATTCTACGGCGAAAAAATTTGAATAATTATTACGTTGACCAAGGACTAGACCGTATGAGATAATCAAAAAAAGTATACGCTAATACGTCTAGAGCTCGAGCTCACCGCCACACCATGTGCGTTAATTAGCGTCTTGAAGCACGTATACTCGTATAATATAGCTCACCATTATAATACCGTGTATGTGGTAGTTTATGGTACGTTCATTGCGGAACCGTACCCGAGATTTTCTTATCATTTGGTCTTGACGATTCGATATTGAAATAACAAAAATGTAGAAAAAATACTCGCCAAATTATACCTACGCGCGCGTATTACGATTATAAGTATTCGCGGACGGACGGCGTAATCGTCGGGTAAATTCTTTTTTTTTTCATATACGAAACCTAAGAAATGAGATGAAAAATCTACCGGAAGAGTATCGTACGTAAGCGTGAATATGTTATGAATTTGTTACGCGCCAGAACTAAGTACATCGGAGAATTGAGGACCGCCCGAGTCCGAGTGACGAACGACCGTCTACGAATTTCTGAAATCTTTAAAATAGGTTCATTTCCTGGCGAGTGTATCAATTGAAGATATATTTTTTTCATAGCTGAGCTATGTGCATATTTTTGGGAAATTTATAAGTCATTGACTCGGTTCATCAGAGATGATTGAATGAGTTGGATTTTAAACAAAAATTATCGCAATAAAATTGAAGTTGGTACTGTGTGATGAGAGGAGAAGGAATGGGAGTAAAAGTTGGAAAATTCAAAATTTTGGAGATTTTTTCCCCAATTTTTTCGATTCGAAATTTAATATTTTTCTGTACTTTTCCTAAAAATGCGAATTTGTTATCATGGGGAGGGATAGGAGCACAGCGTTCAATCCGGCTCTGCTCATCATACTTTTCTAAAATGAATTTCAAAACTAATCTAGAAATTAAGGGTGGTGTAGGTTTGTGGGGGTGAAAAAATCGATTTAAAAAAAAATGTTCAGAGTAATTTGCCATGCACAGATAAATATTAAAACCGACAATTACCTCAATTTGAGCCAACCTATCACCAATAAAAATTGGAAATTCCAGAAAATAAATGATTTCAAATGGGGTTTTCGACACAACAGCTTCCTAAAAAAGTTACAACTGTGATGAAATTTAATTTTATTAAATACTGCCTTATAGTACTGATGATTTAGCTTAAAAAAAGCCAAAAGCCAAAAAAAATTCCCGGAAACGGGAAAGTTCGTATATAAGCTTTGTGGAGGGTGTATTTAAACATATCCGACTTTCCCTAAAATCGTTGAATATTTTGACCCCCTTTTTGGGAGTGAGAGGGTTCAAATTTTCGTTTTTCGGCTATAACTTTCAAAATTACGTATTTACGAAAAAATAGTTGGGACAAAAATTGTAGAGAATAAAAAAACAAACAATTTTGTTATTTACAATTTTTTCCTAGGACGTCATGGGAGGGAGCTAAGAGCTTCAGAAAAAAATCAATTTTGAAAATTTCCTATTATCAGAAAAAATCACCAAACATCGGGTTAATCGACATTTAGGAGTGGCTCTTTTGCATAGTACATCCTATTACTATGTAGAATATGAAAAATGAACAACCTACCCCTCATTTCAAAGTAGGGGGTGGACCCCCTGTGGAAAAAGTTGCATTTTCCCCTGGGAATATCTCAGCTACAGTGAAAAATTCGAAAAATTGGTTCAAACAAACGTTGTAGAGCGTTAAAAGACGAACATTTTCCTTTTTTTTACATTTTTTCTACGCGGTCTTGGGGCCGAGCTAATGCAAAAAGAAAAAAAATCGACGCAGCGTTCGAAAATTTCTCACAAAATTTTAAACCCCCTCTTTTGGGGTCCAATTTGGGTCCAGGGGTTAGATGATTATAAAAATCGACTTTAGCGACCAAGAAAACCCCAGAACCCCACTTGTTGGGCTATTGGTTCGCTAGATTTTATACCAGGCCTACGTACGTGTAATTTATTGAGTTGATGAAAAATTTTCGAACCCCGCGTCGATCTTTTTTCTTTTTGCATTAGCTCGGCCCCAAGACCACGTAGAAAAAATGTAAAAACAAGGAAAATGTTCGTCTTTTAATGCTCTACAACGTTTGTTTGAATCAATTTTTCGAATTTTTCACTGTAGCTGAGATATTCCAGGGGGAAAATGCAACTTTTTCCACAGGGGGTCCACCCCCTACTTTGAGATGAGGGGTCGGTTGTTCATTTTTCATATTCTACATACTTAGTAATAGGATGTACTATGCAAAAGAGCCACTCCTAAATGTCGATTAACCCGATTTTTGGTGATTTTTTCTGATAATGGGAAATTTTCAAAATTGATTTTTTTCTGAAGCTCTTAGCTCCCTCCCATGACGTCCTAGGAAAAAATTGTAAATAACAAAATTGCTTGTTTTTTTATTCTCTACAATTTTTGTCCCAACTATTTTTTCGTAAATACGTAATTTTGAAAGTTATACCCGAAAAACGAAAATTTGAACCCCTCACCCCCAAAAAGGGGGTCAAAATATTCACCGATTTTAGGAAAAGTCGGGTATGTTGAAATACACCCTCTACAAAGCTTATATACGAACTTTCCCGTTTCCGGGAATTTTTTTTGGGTCATAACCTAAAATGACCGTATTATTACTTTTAGCTCACAATTCTACACAACTCTGAGCATTCATTTTTTTAATTTTTAGTAACGATAGAAAAAGTTCGAATTTTGACTCAATTCAGTACAGCAAAATTGGAGACTGCCCAAAAATGAAGTTTCCATACTTTCTGAATCTATACACTTATAATTTGCACACCGTACGAGAAAATATGGTAAATTTTGGAAAAAGTTATGAAAAGGTGTTTTCCAGCCTTGAAAAGCTCAACTTTTTTTGGAAATTTGAATTTTTTATTTTAAAATCTCTTTCCCGTAAAGTTGGGTTTTCATTTATTAGTCCCATTTTCTCCAAAACTATCCGACCGATTTTCTTTCTGTTTTTTTTATTGTGTTGAGGAGAGTTTTCTTCATAATTTAACAGAAGGATTTTTAAATCTGTCAATTTTTTGTGTTTTTATGTTGAATTGTTTTACATAATACTGTGCTGATTTTGAATGAATTGATGAAATTTTTGGGATAAAGTGGAATTTCCCCAAACCTTCCTTAAAACATGGTTGGGATGTTCCTGAATTGAACTGTAAAAACCTGAACGTCGTAAATCATGTGGTTTCTGAGAAAATGGGACCTAAAGTGAGATCTCAGTTTTTCCATGTTTAATTGCTATCCTTTTCTCAATTTCCAAAAATATTTTTTTTACATTTGTGAAAGGTTGCTAGAAAATTTACGTACGTGTCATATTTTTATCTTTCATGAACTGTGGGAATTTTTTATCCCAGTATATCAAGTTTCTCACTTTTGAGAAATTCAGATGAATTTAAACCAATTTCTCTTTTTTTTTCAAATTTCTTTGAATAAATTTTTAAAATTATTTTTCTACTTCGAAAATAACTCCGCTTTTACTCTGTGCATTCAACTAAAAAATTTCAACCCCCCCACCCCCCCTTAAGAAGGAAATGAGAAAGAGAAGGAGAACGTTGAATAGGTACTGGTACTGTTGCATATAAGGGTGAAGGGACTATGTCAACGAGTAAAGAACGATGATTTACGCTAGTCTTCAACTCTCTTCTACAGAACTCTCGATCTTCATCAACTCGTCAATTTATTATTCCAGTTTTTTATTTTATATCAAATTCATCGTTCTTTCCTCCAGTTTTAAATTTTCTTGTCCAAATTATTCGAAAAAATGACTCAAATTACAAATATTTTCAAAAATTAATCAAATTCTTTACGAATATTTCTCAATTACACGATAAAATGTCGAAAATTTTTGTGAAAAAAAATTCTAAGAAATTCTATGGAAAAAACTGGCTAATTCAAAAAGATAGGAGAATTTGAGAATATGAAATAAAAATAGCATTTTCAGAGCTACGAATATTTTGAAATTTTTCAATTCAGCTCTTGAAAAAATAAATAGTTATTACGTAGTATTACAGACAGCATTTTTTTTCTGCGACTAAAAAATGAAATCATGCGTCATGCATATGAGTTTATCGGAGCAGAAATATGTTAGAACGCACACTGAATGAAAAATAAAAAATAAAAATATGATTTTCGCTTTTGAATAATAAACACGTTTCAAGTAGATCAAAATTAAACGTATAATAATCTTAAAACGAATAAAACTGGGAAAACGACGAACGAAGTTATTCATTTTTACGAGTAGGAATGAAAAATACGTAAACATGATTTTTTCAACAACGAAGTTACCAATTTTTTGGTTAATTAAGAAAAATGCAGAAACCAAAAAAAAATCTAGAAAAATGGGATACTTTCACAAAAATAAACGCCAAACGCGTCAACAAGCTTTACAATAAAATAAGGGAAAAAATTAATTAAAATATTTCACCACTTGTCCCAATGCCTCAAAATTTTTTTGAATGACAAAAAAAACTTTGAAATGTACGAAAAGATGAGGTAGGAAAAATATTCGAAGAATAGAAATACTTGCTCTAATGAATATAAATTTTTAATTTTTTTAGGGTCATAAATTATTTTGAGGTTTAGAAACTAGGTAAACCCTACAAGACGACAAGGAGCCGGACTGAAAAGTATAAAAATCAATTTTCTACCCCCCTCCCCCCACAAAAAAGAGATAAAAAAATTACGTTTTTGTTTCGGAAAATTTATACGCTTTAGAAATTTTGAAATTCTTAAAATTGAAAAAAATTTGAGTTAAACATTTTCAAATCAGATTTTGGTTATTATTTTCACAAACGATATTCTACAAAATGGAATTTGAAAAATAATTCACTCGAGTATAATAATACTTTTAAGGTACAAAAGGCATCCCAAAACTAAATCAATAAGCTTCTCGTTCCGCCCTACCACCTTCTAGCGACCAATGCGACCGAATTCTAAAACATAAAATTTAAATTCCAGACATGAAAAATTTCATTTAAAAAGGGTGTCGCAGCTAGATAGCGAGAACAAAAATTTTAGAGAATTTTTCAATATTCAAAAAAGCAATAATTATTTTGATTCATAATATTGGTCATCGACTATCAAAACTTTCTTGATAACCTTCTAGACAATCAGAAAAATACATACAATAAATCGACGACAAGGTCTTAAAAGTTCAAAAAACAAATTAACATTTCAAGAAGCATAATATTGATTGTTCAAAGAAATTAATTGAACAAAAAATTTAAACATAAAAACCAGCTGCGCAAACTTTAAAATTATGAAGCAAAAAGCATTTTCAGAGCAAAAGACATTGAAGAAGAATAGTTGAAAAAACGATAAAAATTTCCCTCGCTCCTTGAGAAAGCTATTTTAGAGCGAACAACATTATTGCACCAAAGATGCATCATTTGACTACTTTTTCAAGAGCTCATTCCTAAATTTTCTACCATTTTTACGATATATAGCCGTCTCAGCACCTACACTCCAATATGATCGTCAAATTTCATTAGATGACATTCCAATACATTTGCCATGGCTCGGAATTGATGACCACACTGTATTGTTTGGCTTGAATGGGACATACCCGTATTTTTCGCAAACCTACAGAAAACTCAAAATTTAAATTTCGAAGATGACCTTAATCGTACGTAAAAAGGCATTATTTTGGCTCAAGGAAGGCCAAAAGAACAGTAATATCGATTTATATTCAAAAATACTGTTGAAATGGAATTTTTTTCGAGATTGTTGAAATCAACTCTTTCACTCTTACTTTTTTTCTTTACGCGCCGCACAAAACAAACAAAATATTAACATTTTTAACCTACTATAGACTAGCTCCTAAATCATATTGACACAAATGGGATTTCGAAAATCCAAGTTCAAATTAATTCTAAATTAGAATTTTTTCAATTTCTTTAATTCATTTTTTTTTTTGAAATTGTATCCAATATTAAAATTTTTCCAACAGTTTAAACTTCAATTTTCTCAAAATTTGCCCAATTTTTTTTTAATTTTTAATTTCATATGTGAGCCTAGATATAGAAACCACCCTAGAATAGATGTCAAATTTTGGTTTTTTGAGTTTAGATTCTTCCACGATTCTACTCCTGAAAAGCTCAAAATCAGTGTGAACTCAACAACTAATTTTTGGCGTCTAAGGGTGGTTTCTACATCCAGGCTTACATACAGGGTGATCCAGTTGAGGTGTGAAATATCAAAACCACATATTCTACTCATCATTTGGAGTCAAAAATGTTATACACATTATGGGCTTAAATTGCTTAATTACCAAGTTATTCACTTTTTAGAAGGCCCAGATTTCACCTAAAATTGGACATCTTCACGTTTGAAATGAAAATTAATGGAGGATGGGGGGGGAGTGAAAAATTGAAAGCAGGCCCATAGAAAAGCACCTATGCGGGATGTTTTTTTAGTCCATAAGGGAGTGTTTTAAAACGAAAAATGTGTTTCTGTACCAGAAAAAAGGTCGATCATACACAAGAAATCTTTTTTTGAAATTTTATTCATTTTTAGGGGTAGTACTACTTATTTAACCCCTATTAACCCAAATATAAATTTTTTTGATTCGTTGGATGCTGAGTTATCAATTTATCAAATTTCGACCATCCCACAAAATTACAGTAAAAATCGATAATTTCTCATGATTCCTCATTATTAAAAAAAAGTCGTCTAAAAATTTTTTCTGGAAAATCAAAAAAAAAGAGGGTATCTCGGCATAATTTATTACCTATGTGAAAACGCTGTAAAAAACTTCCGTGTAAATAAACCTGACGCTCGTCTCGTTAAATGCAACATTTTACGGGCACGTTGTTGCCGAATTTTCATTTCTTTACTCGACGATATCTCAGAAAAAAAGCGTTTTGGGTCCATGTTGAATATGGCATTTTCTGTTCGTATTGATGAGTAGAATATGTGGTTTAAATATTTCACATCTTAACCGGATCACCCTGTATATTTTTAATTTCTTCCAATATTATATTGAGTTGAAAGAGATTTTGAAAAACATGAAGTTAGAATTTTTTAATTCAAAATTGAAAAAAAAATTGAGGAAAAATTTTAAAACTAGCAGAAAAAATTTGAATTGGAAGAAAGACTTTGGTGCAATTAAGGAGGTCATTTGGCCTCAAGTGGAACTTCGTAAAAATTCTTACACCGCGCCATTCGATTTGCATTGGTAAAATATGATTTTAGAGCGCATGACATCGCGCTATAATTAAAACCAGCTAAGTGCCATTTTTTTCAAAATTGAGTTTTTTACAATTTCGAGTTATCTGAATCAAGCTGCATCGATTAAAATTTAAAAAACGTAAATTATTTAATTTAGACCTGAAAAAAATGAGATTGAAATTTGCGAAGTCCATAAGCGTAATGCAAATTTTGTTACGTTTTTTGGCTCTCCTGTGAAAAACAGAATTTGGCACTTAGCTGGTTTTAATTATAGCGCGACGATGAGCGAATTTTTATCTCATCCCTGGGGACTGGGGGCCCAAAATACACGATTTTAAAGCTAAAAACTTTTAAAAAATTTCTCTCCGCAAGTTTTCAACCGATTTTTTTCAAACTTGGCACATAGGTAGAGGTACTAAAGGAGAGTGCTCTGAATTTTTTTTAGATTTTTTCGACCACTTTAATGACCTTGAATTTGACTTGGAAAATTTCAAATCGCCCTGGGGAGTACAGCTTTGGTGCTGTTTCAAAAATTGTTTCAAATTAAAATTTCTTAATGTATTTCACACTCTTGAGAATTTTTTTAGATTTTTTCAAAAATTGATGAAAAACGATGATTTTAAGCAACAAAAATGATGAATTACACCAGTTTTTTAAATATTTGACCACTTTCCACCACTTGAAAAAATCTGAAAAAATTCTCAGGAGTGTGAAATACATTAGGAAATTTCAATTCGAAAACATTTTTGAGGCAGATCTGAAACTGTGCTCCCCCGGGCGATTGAAGTGTCCAAAGTTAAATTCAAGGTCATTAAAGTGGTCGAAAAAATCTAAAAAAAAATTCAGAGCACTCCTATCTAGTACCTCTATGTCTATACCTATGTGCTAACTTGGAGAAAAAATCGGTTGAAAACTCGCGGAGAGAAATTTTTAAAAGTTTTTAGCTTGAAAATGGCGTATTTTGGGCCCCCAGCCCCCCCGGATGAGATAAAAAGTCCCGCATGCGCTCTAAAATCATCTTTTACCAATGCAAATCGAATGGCGTAAGAATTTTTGCGAAGTTCCACTTGAAACCAAATGCCCCCTTATTGCACTAAAGCCTTTAAAAAAATAAGAAGTTGAAAAAAACTTCAGAAAATCAAATTTGGAAAAATGTTCAGAAAATTTAAATTAAAACAATTTTACGGGAGGAAAAAATTTTGAAGTTGGAAAAAAATTTAGCATTGAAAATTTTTTCAACTTCGATTTCATATTTTTTCAATTTTATATTTTTTCAATTTTTTGTTTCGAATAATTTTAAAATTTTTCTTCAATTTTTTTCAACTATAGATATGAAATTTTCCCAATTGAAAATTTATCAAAATTTTTTCCAACTTTGAATTTTTAAAGAAATTTTTAACTTCATGTTTTTTAAAATTTCTTCCAACTCAATAAGTAGGTAATTAGAAGAAATTTCAAAATGTAATCGAAAAAATCGAAAAAATCAAAGTTGGATAAATTTCGAGAAAGTTTAAATTAAAAAAATTTTACAACTGGAAAATTTTTTAAAATGGATACAACTCTGAAAAAAATTGAATAAAAAAATTGAAAAAATTTGAACTTGAATCGTCGAAATCTCATTTGACCCAAAATGATTTAGGAGTTGGTCTACTCCAATCCTCTTATCAAAACCGCTCCTATCAATAAACAATGAATATTCAAGCGAAACCATAAGAAGTTCAAGGCAAGGCATCACTGATAGTAAATTTTTCGGTATTTTTCCATACAGATACCACAAAATATTTTGGTTTTCCGACTTTGATATACGTATTTTGTTATCAAATCACTTAGAACATTGAGACAGCTGCAATTCAACTACCTAGTACTTATATTTATCAATATAAATATTATTATGCGCAAATCGAGCCATTGAATCGTAAAATTTACCTCGTTAAAATCAAGATGCGGTTCGGGGCTGGAGCCTTGGCTGGTTTTTCTATCACTAGATGGCGTCGTAGCAGTACTACTACCTTTGGAAGATGTTTTCTCGCCATTATTCTGCAACATAACGTAACCAAACATATTACAAACCGGTGAAATGATCTCTTGCAATACATAACGTATGCTATCACATACACTTAAGAAGAAAAAAAAAACGAAAAAAAAAAACGTGACCACGTTTCAGACATAAGGGGCACATAAATATGCCCATAAAGAAGCGATCAGTTTCCTATGTGGTCGTAGCGAGTAGCCAAACATGAATTTCAATTGATGCGTGAGAAAAAGTACAGAACGGTGATTTCAGCTGTAAAACGATCTATTAGTCGATAATTATACGCTCGTGGTTGGTAATTTGCTGGAAATCTGGACTCGTAATTATAAAAATTTCGAAATTTCGATTTTCATTTTTCTTCATCCATACACGCGTTATGATTCCGTTAGAATTTTTTCCTATATTTTCTACGGCAATACAGAAGGTAATATTTAAATGGTATCGGTGTTTGGAGCTGGACGCGTGCACGAAAGGTGCAAATATCTTATTACTCGGTGCATAACTGCAAAATGTCGTGTAAATAAGGAGAAAGGCACGAGGAATTTTTCATTTCGTTCATCAAGGTCAGTAGGTAAACTTATAACCCTTTTTTTTTTTATGCAGATATGCAAAATATCTAAGATAAATCCTGCGTTACGTAAACAGGTCAATTTTTTTTTGAGGAGATACGGGGTGAAAAAGTCCACCAATGTCGATGAACATCTGTCTCGTTCGAGAATATTATTCCGGTCGATAAATCTAATTAAAATGGGCATAAAACAAGTTCGTGTGTATTTCTACGAAAACAAATACCGCGACCGTTATGACTTGTGTGTACCGAGCAATACTAAAATCGGCGAAGGAACTCTGGGGCATACAATGACCCGTAACTTGAGAACAGGTATTTCACATTAGAGCTGATTGACTGGCTTTGGCAAAAAAAAAATCTCCGCTGCGATGACATGTCGAGCTTGGGATTCGCGAACGAGTCTGTACTACGGATTTAGGAAAAAGAAAATTTTCTACACAATCGATAGTATTTTTTACAAGGCCGAGCACGAGTACTCATTCACAATGAGAGCTAAATCCTTCCACCACGCGATTTTGTAATACGTTTAATTACTATGTCATTTTAATAAATTGTAAATTAAGTCATTTTTATTGCGCAACAAACCAGTTAATCATGGTAAACCGCAGAAAAAAGCATAGCGAAGTTTTTTCTCCTCTTACACGGTCGTACTTTTCGTATATTTTCCAACAATGCAATAATTCGCGATTATATTCGCCAACGTAGGTAATTCGTACAATCGTCGAGATCGTTAAAACGAGCATTAAATTTTAATGAATCGAGGATTAAGATAATTGTAAATAGATTTAGTATGGAAATCGAACGATGAAAGTAAATAAACCGTAGGAAGATTAAAAATATAGAATTGGTAATCCGATATACGAGCGATAAAGCAACAAGTGTCGAAGAATCGATTAGAGTAAGAAAAGGGTTAAAAACACGTCGACCGACGATTCGACGAAGGAAAAAATGAGGGAAAATTTTACCTACCCTTCGGGATAGAGAATTTTTTTTACGTACCTCTATATCGAAATATGATCCATTTTTGGCGGATATTGGCGACTGCAGGTCGTTATTATTTTTACCATTTATATATGATACTTTGGAGCTTGTCGTACGTAGGTAAACAACACTTTCGTGATTGTTTTTAATGATGATATTTTTTGATTTAAAATAATTATCAGCTTCGCTGTCTACGACTAATAGTTTGGTTTCGTCTGGTACGCTTTTGATCCTTTGGACGACTTGTTTGTGATTTTCGTTCGATATATTGACACCGTTGACTTCGATAATACGGTCGCCTTCTTTTAATCCTGCTGCTTCGGCGGGTGATCCTTCGTCCACTTTGCCAATATATTGTCCGGGTTTACCTTTTTCCGAATGCAGATTGAATCCGTAGCCGTCGAAATTGTCGCATTTTAAGATGTGACAAAGGCGAATCTTGTATTTACTGTCCAGCGTATCGTTTGACATTATTGGTGATGCAGCAGTCCGATCGAAAATTTAGGATTGAAAAATAACACCGTATCGCGAACAAATTAGTTATTATCGACGATAATGCTAAAACAACATTCCACATAACCACTCCTTCTCACTTCAAGTTCATAAAACAAAAAACCACGGGTAAGCTAATAACATGAAGACAGAAGACCCGACCAGCAGACAAGAACAATTTTCAAACAGGAAATTATTACGGAGTTACGACGATTGTATACAAGGGCCTGGTGAATGATGGTTAGGCGGTGGCTGGTGAGTTGGTTGGGTTGTGGCTAGGAGCACTGGTGGTTAAGTAGGTGATGTGCCTACTTACCGTATTGGATTGGATTTTTTTTTTTTTTTTAAATTCAGTCGACTTCCATTGTTCCATTTTCAATATTTTATTCGTACCCATTTCAATCATGTCCAGGATTTTTTCATGTGGGGGAGGGGGGTGACTACCAGAGGTTATATCAAAAAATAAAAAAAATTCGAGGAATCGAAAAGTAGCAAGATTTTTACAAAACCCCGGAGGGAGAGAGTCTAAAGCCTAACCACTCTCAAATTTTAAATCAAGTACCTTCACGACATCACGAGTTCCTGAACCATGGACCGCTGAGTGCTTTGACTTCATTTCCTAAAATTTATATGAAAATCCCTCCACCCTAGTTGGTTTTTGAAAATCTCCAGGAGACTCCTCGAGAGTTTTCTCCTTCAAAGAGCTCAAAAAAATCTTGCTTAGACGTATCTCTAATGTTCAGGTTGGGTTGTGTATACACAAAAATGACGTCATTTTTAGGTGTATACAAAAATTAACCAATCAGATTGTTTTCGTTCCTGAAAGATTTTGATCCGAAAAAATAGTGAAAAAAACATACAAAGAAAATAATACTGTAATCATTCTTGCGTCATTCACTCAATATAAATTCAAGGTAAAAAGGTTCCTTTGCTAACCATCAGTTTTTAAATTTTTATTTTTGAAAGGAATGAATTCTCACATCCTCTAAATTTCTTTATATGTTTATACACAAAAATGACGTAATTTTTGTGTATACATTTTCCATCCTGAACGCAACCCAGAGGTACCCGCTTACCTTAAAAATAGGTACCTTTATCTTCGAAGATTATTAATTTTATTTTCATTAAGATGAGTAACTAACAATGCAAGACAGGAATAATGAATGACCGCGATAGGGATAGCATAACTTGAACATTAAACATAAGCACGAAATTTAAAAAAAAAAATTACAATACCTACTACCAATAAAATTCTCGAAGGCCCTTCAAAACCTCCTCAAAAAAAATTCACTCGAGGAAGAATTCAGAAAGAAACATTGGCTTCTGCAACAGTCATAAAATAAGTCTTGCTGATTTTCCCATCACTTCAGAAAGTGTAGGAAATGTCCACTATCTGATTAAATAGCTCCAAACATTCTCAAGTGCCTCGTTGCTTCCATCTTCAAAATATAGGGTTATTTTAATCAAAATTAGACGAGTGAAAATTTTTATCAAATTCAAGTTTAAAGAAGACATTTTTGACCTCTTGGGGGTCATTATCCCCTTTGCTAGCTCCTTCTGTTCTCCACCGAATGCAAGATTGCAATCAAGTTCGAAAGTGATTTTTGAATTTTTCTAATTGTCTTTTTCAATTAGGCTAGGAAGTACACAAATTAATCATATTTATACCAATAAGGTACTGAAGTGCCAAATACATTATATCAATATTGGCAATCTATTGAATAGGACCAATCGGCTATCAAGTAACCCCGAAACCATAAGTGGAGATGGGGGGGGGCTTGAGCCTTTCAATGTTGAATTAGTCCCCCCCCCCCCCTCCATATGCTGAATTTTTAAGAAATTTTTTCAAAAAGTCTGTGAATCTTGTAAGTCGCCTAAATTTGTTGAACGTAAAATGTAAATAGGCAAATTTTCAAAATGAGCCGATTTACAACGAAATTTGCCAACTTTTTGAATTTTTTTTTGCAATCTTGCACAAAAAAAAGCACACATTTTTACCATGTAGCAAAAAAAAATACGAAATTTCGTAAAAAAAAAAAAAACTTCTAAAATCACGAAATTTCTACACCAAATAAATGGAATTTTTTCAAACAATGAACTAGGTATTAAGAAATGAATTATTTTCTTTCTGAAAATCATCAATTTTTCAAATCTTAGCCCTCCCTTCGCTTGGGCATATTACCTATATTTAAGTGTGAAGAGATGAAGATTTCGCCTCCATTTCGACAGTAAAATTTGATTTTAAAAAATTTGGAGAGTCGAAAATGAAAATTTTTGTTTTTCTCCTTTTTTAACTGGGGCTCAAGCCCCCCCCTCCCCCAAGGCTACAGTCCATCTCCGCCTATGCCCGAAATCAAACCGAAAAAAAAACACAAAAGACTGCGGATTAATAAGAATGAAGGGGGGAGG
Organism: Pseudococcus viburni; assembly: GCA_033439095.1. Lineage (NCBI taxonomy): Eukaryota > Metazoa > Arthropoda > Insecta > Hemiptera > Pseudococcidae > Pseudococcus > Pseudococcus viburni. Next base: position 113,227 of record JAVBJF010000486.1, on the reverse strand, counting down.
GGGTGTCAGGAAATATATGTGAACCTCAAAAATTTCCCAGATTCAACCCTTACCCTAACCCAATCGTTTTTAAGAGCCAACTGTGAATAATATAGGTAGGTATTTCCTAATACCTAATACTTATTTAAAAAATTGAACGATTTGAAAAGATATACATAAATTTTTTGAAATGTAAAACCTTATTAAAATTTTTTTTAAATGCTTGAAAATGTTTTGAAATATACATAATAAAAAAAAATTAAAAATAAATGAAGAACAATTTTGGAAAAATTTAAAAATCTAAACATCTTTTTAAATATTGAAAAAACAATTTAAAAAAATTAAAATCGTTGCAAATTGATACCTAACAAATTGAGATAAGCTAGAAAAATTTTCATACAAAAATGTTTGAAAATTGAAATTTTTTTTTTTGCCAAAGATGACAGTAAGACAGTATGGTATTATATAAAAAATTCACTATAAAATATTATTAGCGTCCACTTTTCACTGTGACCCTATTTTTCAAGAATATTTTTAAAATTCCACTTTTTTTTATTTTTTCAAATAGTCAGATATTTTGTACAAAATTACGAGAAACGTTGGAAATTTTTTTTTTGAAATGGGTTTAGTAGATGAGGATACTTTTACCACTAACCCATACCAAAAAAACTTGGTTATCGTTTTCAAAATTCAGGAAATAATGGACAAAAGTGCGGCGATCCTTCAAGTCTAAAATCCATCCTCCATTGTTTCTGACTGCTCCCTCAAAACTCAAAATGAAAATATATTTTCCCAAAATTATAAAAATTGTGGGAGGAAGTGGGACGAATTTCTCCAAAAATGCATAAAATGGTATAGTAGCTGAAAGTATTTTATCGAGGCTGAAGCAATATTGTAAGTAGGTAATAAAACAACTGATTTTCAGAAACTTAAGAAAATATTAAAAAGAGGTACGCCGCGTCGGAGAGAGGTTAGTTCATAATTCCTCTTGCAGAGATTGATTATTAAAGTCAGAGTGACAGAAACCACCCATAGCGACAAAATCCAATTTTGAAGACTTCATAATTATTTTTTCGTAAACGCTCATTTTTGATAGGTACCTACCCTTCTTTCTTTTACCGGTGGGTTCATTCAGTAGGTATAAAAAAATTGATATATAGAAAATTTTCAATAAGAAATCGCTCTTCAAAAAATATGCCTTCACTGGAAGTCTGATGATGGAAAATCACCACCGGTGACTTTTTTTGGGGGTCTCATACGAACTCGGCACAGAAACCCCCTCTCAAAATATAATTATTAATTGTTTTGTACATATTTTTTTACTGAAAATTTAAAAAGTAATTAGGTAGGTACCCATGAAAAAAAAAATCTTTATATCTTTGAAAATGAGGTACCTAAAGGTGAAAATTGGGAAACAATGATACATAAGTAGTTAGGTACTTATTTTAAGGAAAAATATTTGAGCATAGGTACTTATTATGCATTGCTATTTCTAAGGATTTTTTTTTTTAGATTTTGGGTGGTTTTTCAATATTTTTTCACCATGATGAAATTTTAAGGGCACGTAAACCGGGATAAAGAATAATTTAGAGGGTGAAATTCTCACTAAATCAGCTCCCCCCCTCCCTTCAATAAATTTACAAAAAAAAAGTATCCGTTCTAGAACTCGAATTATTAATATAGGTACCTACCTAATTTTATCTCTTCCAGTTCCATGTATGACTTTACGTTCAAACGAAATAAAAATCGAAGACTATGAAGCTTGGTAAAAATAGCAAAAATGATTATTTTCAATTTTATTCCAAAAAAAAAAACGTTCCGATATTTTCCAAACCTAAAGCAATCAATTCGAAATTTTCAATATTTTCCATCTTTCAAATTCAATTTTAACCTGGTTTGCGGTTGAATGGTGAAACGAAGCTTGAAAATGACTGATACGTATTGATTTTCTGATTTATGTAGGCACTTGACAAGTAACGAGGAAAAATAGCAAAATAATATTGCGAAAAAAGATATTTTCGAGGAACCTTTTTAATACAGGAAATTTCAAACTTCAATCTATCTTTTCTCTTCTTTTTCTCAAAACGCAATATGCGTCTTCTCTACTCTGCCATAACTCGTAGCAGGCCAAAATTTCGAAATTATCTCTCGCTTACCACCCTTAATAACAATATATTCTCTTAATACGAACCTCGCCTAGGATGGTTTCTCGCCAACATTTCCAAATTACCCTAAACTCGGGTACCCAACCACCTCCACCATTTCGCTACTCTCTTGATACGAAAATTGACGAAATTTGAATTTCATTGAACCACGCTAATTTTTCATAATTCGAAAAAAGCCTTCGCTTTGAACGTGAAAAAAATTTCCCCAACGGACCGCCTCGTCGGGTATATTCTCTTAATGAGGAAATATACGAGCACATATTCACTCCTTTGATTCGTCATTATGCAATGTACCGGATTAAGAACCGTTGTCGCGAGTTGGAAAAGTACCACCGTACGAGTTCTGTTCTCCTGGTAAAACATTCATGTGATGAAACGTTAGCGATGGAATATTTTGAATTTAGCATTGTTTCGCGGAAAAATTTCCTACGCAACGCAGATCGATGATCCTTACGGTGTCATATTCTCCTGTTGAGTATTTTTATTAATTCAATGCTTCCATTAAATATCGGTTCAGTTTCCAGATACACAATTTGGCAACAAATTGAATATCGAAGTACCACCTTTATGGTGATGTATTCCTGATTACAAAATCGATTATTTTGTGTCCATTTTTAAACCTATAGTCAAGTTACTGGGGAGCGTTAGTTGGACGAATATTGAAATTTATGACGATTTGGCGTTCGATGGAAACGGAATTTTGAAATGTGGGGAGAAAAGAAGTAAGTGATGTAATTTACCAATAAAGAGCTAATTTTTTTCGATAGTTGAAATTTATGACGGTAATTTTCTTCTCGCTCTAATTATGCTCGTAATTATTGTTTTTGCCAATTTTTCTACGTAAGTACCTTATCTTTGAAATAATTCTGTTGGAGTTAATCTGCCATTTTTGTAGAATCCAAAAATCGAAATAATTCGATTTTGTAATTTCAACATCAATTTTATTAAAACGACGTGAATTTTTTAAAACATTTATTTCAAAAATTACAAACCGCATTAGAAAACAAGACAAAAAATCCTTACAATAGTCACAAATGTACCTAAATATTCGCAACCGGCGATGAAACATGATAAAATTCGATTTTAAAATTACTACACGATGCCATGGTACATACCTAAGTAATAATAAAATTAAAATGGGGAAAAATTAAAAATACCGCAATGAGTTTCCAGCTTCTTCATCGAAATACAAATAATAAAAAATATAATCTGAGTAAAACATTAAAATAAAACACATCTGAATGTATACAGCGTTATACAGCGATTCGAAAAATATTTAAGTAACGCCCTTGGTCTCGATTCTTTTAGAATCTGGTTGCTTACATTAATAAATCAAGATTCTCACTTATTCCTCCAATTATCATTGAATACAAAACCCCCTTGAAAACCAGTCTCATCGAATCATCCGATACGATAGGAATAATACAATTGTCAACTGATATTTATTATATTCCGAAGATCTTCTGGTAATGATAAAATGATATCGTTCAGTCTATTTTTGAGTTGTATTTGAATTATTTCATTTAATGGTAAATTTTCGCCGTCGATTTCGTCAATTTTTGTCTTTATTTTCAATATCATATCGACTATTTCTACCTCTTCTTTGCCTTGCAGCCATTCTTGAATATTCTGCAAGATAATGCGAATTTATTCAGCTGAAATGTCCCAATTTTGAGCGTTTATTTGATTGAGGAACTTACCATGTGTGAGAGAGCTTCCAAATGGAGTGCTTTTAATTTCTTATACATTGCTTGATATCGAGTATGGTACCATCCGCTGAAATTCAACGTTCTGAAGAATTTCCTGTACAGCCCTTCCCAATTACCTTTAATCGTCGAAGTAAGTTGAGGACCTGAGATATCCAACGAAGCAATAAAGTCGTCCGGATTGAAAGGTAATGGATGAGGAGCAGCCTAGAACATTTTGAAGATCACATCAGACAAAGTTACATCAACAGACATAGTCACATCGAAGGAGGTGCTCAGGGGGTTCGAGTTTCCTTTTCAAGCTCACCAAGAAGATTTTTTATCATAATGATGTCAAAAAGAAGTTCATTTTTTGCTTCTCAAACATGATTTTTCAAAAAAAAGTTCACCTTCGTTTTGCTGGGCAGTATTTTACTCAATCTATAGCATACTTTTCATTCTCTAAATCTGAATCAATTGGATGAAATTATTGCTTTTTTGAATAAGTGAAGCAAACTTGCCTAAAAATCACTGATTTTTACAGATCTCCTAGCCAAAAATCATTAATTTTTCAGCCGATTCCAATTTGCCAAAAAAAAACAGAAATTCTGACTGAAAGATCAGAGAAAAATCGCCGAATTTTAAGTTAAATTTATTTTACTGATTTGAAAAAGCAAAATTACACCAAATTTGACTGCTGCAGATTTAGAGAATATATTGACTGCTTGTTCCAAAATCCGGCAATTTTTCAATTTTTTTTGTACTAGCAATGTACATATATGTTACGCCTAATCCGTGTAATTGCCAAATTCATGAAATAGGCAAAATTTTTGCCCAATGCATGAATTAGGCAATCTCTCGCCCAATTTATGAAATTTCTAAATTCAAAGCTTCCTACCACTTTTTTATTTCACAGGTAAAAAATTCAAGATATTTTGCCATAGAGAACAAACATTCAGCTACATTTCAAAAAAAAATTCATCCAGCTACTTCAATTAGAAAATTTTTTATGCTGCAAAGAAGATTTTTCATTCATTATATTTTTTATTCAGTGTAAACAATTTTCTAATTGAAGTAGCTGGATGAATTTTTTTTGAAAATGTAGCTGAATGTTTGTTCTCTATGGCAAAATATCTTGAATTTTTTACCTGTGGAATAAAAAAGTGGTAGGAAGCTTTGAATTTAGAAATTTCATAACTTGGGCAAGAGATTGCCTAATTCATGCATTAGGCAATTACATGGATTAGGTGTAACATATACAAATCATCCATCTATTGAAAATACCTTGATACTCTATGCCACTGAAATAACAGATAATGTGTATTTAATTTTTTCACAAAATTTTGACCAACCTCCCACATTTTTTCTCTAATTCTCAATCTCTCCTATACATAATTTGTGTGTGTGCTTATATCAACAGATTCCACTTGAAACTTACTTTCAGAGGTGATATGTTTTTCTTTAAGGGCATCAACGTGGACATGTATCTCTCCAATGGTATCATAAAGCTCTGTGTTAGTTCTAATAAATGCCTCCTCAAAATGGCCGACTGTACCTCACTAGGCCTTTTCATCTGCAATCCTTTAATTAATTTCCTAATGACTAATTTATCTTTATTGAGGAATGGCTTGTAATGAGTATAGACTCCGGTTTTCGCATCGAATAACGTTGTACTTCCGCTTTTACGTAGCTTTTGTTTCCCAACTGAAACTATGGTTAATTGAAGGTCAGTCACTGGGCAACATGATAAATTAGCGAGGAGAGGTTCGGCACGTTGACTAACCTGTCTTTAAATTGGCGATGTTTTCTGATAATCGAATTATATGCGGCCAATGTTGCAGAGTTTTTCCGAAAAATGGATTCGTAACGCCTAAGATTACCGAAGGAGGGCTTCTCGTCTTCGTCATGAAGTCTTTGAATTCGCTGTCGTGAATGGTGAAGTAAGGTCGGTAATCGGCGTTGTAGTGTAGAGGAAAAATCATACTGAAAATATGAGCTTGTTAGTTGATGCAGGGATTTACGGGATGAGGGGTAGACGTGATTTTTTTGCATTTTTTTTTTTCTAAAATTAAATAGGGGATAGCTAGAAAGTTGTGCCTTGTGCTCAAAATAACGAGGTAGAAACTAGAAATTGCATCACCTCGACTTCACATTATTATATTCTTTTCTTCTCTCCTTCCCTCGCCAGACTTTTAAATCTGATTACCTATCTTAGAAAAATTTTCATTTTCAAAAAAAAAATCGAAATAGTTTTTCTTTTATTGTCGCCTTGTTTTTCAAAGTCTTGAAAGGTCATTTAAAATTTTTTTTCAGTGTTGAGTTTTTTGCGCTCCCTCCATCCTAACGATCTTTCAAAAATAAAAAAATGCATTGTACAATTTTCTTTCAAAAATTAAAAAACTCAAATCGGCGGTGATGGGTTAAAACATTCATATAAGCATCGCTTCAGGAAAAATTCATTTTCAATTTTTTAATTAATACTGAAAAATGCGAGAAAAGTGGTGGTTTTAGAGGACTCTAGAAAAGCAGAACAAAGAAGAAAAAATAATGCCACTATTTTTAGGTGAAGACTGTAAAGACATCCATACCAGAATCATTTTCGATAAGAAATGTCCCTTAAATTTTCAAAATTTCAACTAACTCAGATTTCAAAGTCCGGTGGAGAGGGGTAAAAAGGAGTCAGAAGATGAAATTTTTACCACGTCATTTTGAGGTCCAAATACAAATTTTTAGCTACACCTCTACAATTTTTGAAAAAAAGTGCAAAACGATCACCCTCTGGGCCTCTAGTGAAGGGCAAAGTGAAGTGAAAAAAACAAGAACGAAAATTGGCAAAGAAGTTCATTTCAAGTAGGAGAACCTCTCAAAAATTCATAAGTCTCCCTCCCCCACTCAAAGGCAGGCAAAGATGGAAGGATCTCAAAGTGGGACCACTTTCGAGTTTTTACATTTCCTAGAACCACCGACCTTGAAAGGATGTCACTTTTTCCCTCTGCAGGGGGATTGAAAACTTGCAGATTGCGAATTCGAAGATGTTCTCACTTCAACTAAATTTAAATTTTTCACTCAAAAAACTTTAAAATCGTGCAGAAATTTTTTTTTGGTCGTCTATGATAATTTTTCGATAAAATTTTTCGAAAATTTTATTGCATTTCGATTCATGCAATTTTCACAAAATTTCAGTTGGCAGCACTGCTATAAAAATACTCAAAAATTAAAAAAATTACTGAAATTTATTTTAACCATCAAAAAGTTTTTTGGTTTATTTTTTGATCCACTAAATGAACGATTTGAATTTTATGAATACTGTGTTAAAGAAAATGCACTCAACAATACCACCGATGTACTATGAATTTTTTTTAAAAATTAATCAAAATTTCCAAAAAAAATTAGCACGGTTTTGAAGTAGTTGAATTAAATGAACAAAATGACTTTGGGGAAAAATCAAAACATCTTTAAATTCGCAATATCAGTTACAAGGCTAATGGTTCAGGAAGATACATATAGAAACTCAAGTCCTATGTACCTTTTTAGGAAAATGTCCCAGATTTCCAGCAGCTTAGCTCCATCCCTCTTCGGACTGGGGGTTCAAATTTTTTCGAAAGAGATCTCAAATTCGAAGTAAACTACTTCGCCAATTTTTGTGAAAATCCAAGACTTTGTTTTCCTCTCCGCCCTAGCGAGGGGGCATCTTAACATACCTGACTAAAGCTTGAACGAGTCTAGAACAATATTCGGGCGAAGGAGCAAGCACCACCAGTGGTTCTCCTGTCAAAACCAACTCCCATAACACGTGGATATGCGAAATAACGCAGGATAACGATTCGAACATATTTAAATCGTAAATTGACGGGTACAGCGTAGATACGGAGTAACTGCTGAATGATATCGAGCTCGACGATAGATGATTTACGGTAAAATCTCTCGGTATTTGGCTCTACGGTCGATAAATACAAAAAAGCGAAGAGTTAATCCTCTGTTAATAACGATCGATGAAGCAGAATAGATTATGTACCTGAATAACATGGCCAAATAGAGGTAATTTTAACGAATCCCCGGGCATAGGAACTTGCCATCTGTTAATTTCGTGGCATGCAGCTTCAATGCTTTTTAATCCGTTATCAAAATATTCCGGGGCGATTAAACTGCATACCTCTGTGAAGAGGCTAATAAATGGCAATCGTGACAGTACGATGACACTCTGCGAGAAAAAAATTGAATTAAAATTCATAATCTAGGGAAATTTCAGGCGAAATCCAACCAAAAAGATTTACTTTTTGAAAATACCCTCTGGGTAACGTCTGGTCTTTAATTTGCCTGAAGTACACGAATCCGAAATAATAATGAGGATTAATTCTTAAAAATACAGGGCATCTGTTATTATACGTAATATGAGACTGAGTCATTTTGGAAGCCCTTGAGGATTGCTTTATTCTAATGTGAAATTGAGTATCGCCCATGCAACTGGAATTCGAATCCGGAAACGCCAAATAGCATATATTGGTTTTATCTTCCTCCGTGAGTATTACATTAGGTGGATAAACTTCCTGTAAAAACGATAAGATTAAAAAATCGTGCCCTTTCGCAGTCACTTTTTTGGTTTGAAATATCGAATTACGTACCTCCATCGCTTGCCCAAGCTCTAAATCGAACGTAACAACGCAAATACAATGTATCCAATCGAACAAACGATTCCATGGGGTTGAATCGAAATTAGATTTATCTTCGTTTTCTAGTCCCAAGTCTTGGGACGTACCGCAGACCGGATCTGAGGATGTCATTTTGCCCAAAACTACAACGGAAATGAGCAATTAGTTAACTGTAGGGTGTTTACTTCAACTGAGCTTATTTACGAACGAACGTTATCAAAAACTGATAACGTTTTAAATCTTTAATACTTACATTGAAAAGTATTTTATTCTTATTCCAACGCCCTTCAGAACGTCATTTCAAAATCATTGTCATCTTTGCATAAACACGAATCGAAATTCATGTTGAAAACTTTCTCAATTCCGAAGAGAAATTTAACCTTAGAATAATAAAAACCACTGAGAAAAATATCGAGTAAAATTTTTTAAAACACCGTAATACTGTTTGAGTACACGATAACGTTTACAATCATCGATTAAAAATTAATAGTAACAAAACTACGGTACAAAAGTTAAACAATTATGGTAAAATTAACTAAATTAGAGAAATTGCGAAGTTGTGTAATCACTTTCCATACTTTTCGTGTGGAAAAAAACCAAGTTGCTGTCTCTTTTGTTTTCATTGTTTTGTGCAGTGATGTGAACAATAAATTAGATGCTGGATAGTGGATTTTTATCCTATTTTGAAATGCCTACTCATTGAAATTACTACTTTGTAAATACCGCTGTAATTACAAATTTTGAGTAAATTTTAAAAAATGCTTAAAAGATTATTAATTCAACATTTTAATTTCATTTTTTCGGGATGACACGGAGCCGGAGGTGGTATTCAAAAACTAAATTTCTGCGAAAATACTAAAATTTCATTCAAAAATGTAAAATTTCAGAGTTTTAACTTTTAAGCTAAATTTTACATTTCTGATTTTTGAATGAAATTTTAGTTTGTACAAAATTTCTCATATTGAACAAAATTTCTTATCTATTACCTATTTATTTTTGATCGTAATTTAAAATTTAATTTCAGAATACATTGAAATTTTGTTCAATATGAGAAATTTTGTACAAACTAAAATTTCATTCAAAAATGTAAAATTTAGCTTAAAACTCTGAAATGTGAAATTTTGTTCAAAAAATGTATTCTGAAATTAAATTTTAAATTACGATCAAAAATAAATAGCTAATAGGTAAGAAATTTTGTTCAATATGAGACATTTTGTACAAAAATTTGAAATTTTGTTCCAATATGAGAAATTTAACTTTGTTCAAAATAGATTGAATTATTCTCGTCTTCCTATAACTTCATTTTCCACTTGCTAGTGGATGTTAGGATGAACAAATTGAAAATCAACAATACCTGCAATTTTCCAAACTACAATCCACATCATACTTCATACATAAAGAAATTATTTTATACCTATTACATTTTTCTAAATTTTCCATACCAAAAATGTGCAAAATTACAAAATTATACAAAAATATTCAATGAGGCAATGGGAAATAATTTACAAAAAATACAAAGTATTCGATGTATTACGTTCTGCTTATCAGTAATTAATGGCTATTTTGTTGGATTCAAATGTATAAAAATTGACGTCTTTGTTTACGTTGTTTACCCCATTCACAAAAAATTCAAATTTACAAGAAAAGTACTTTCGTTTGGAATCAAATTTACAAAAAATTATTTAATTTTGAAATTTATAACACCGAAATTGAACTTGTACTGTGACTAATATGAGTGACGAATTGTTCAACACTTTATGGTAAATAATTCAAGTTTTAATACCGGTATAAATTATTCCATAGATACCCTAAATTTCTATTCACTTTGCAGTGCCAATTTAGCCAAAAAAATTAATATCCCGGAGCAACCGTGCGAAAAAATGGAAGAAATCAATGTAGAAACGAAATCAGAAAAGGAAAAATTAAATAGTAGTGATGCCAAAATTATCCCTGTTAGTGAGGAAAATGATTCGCGTAAAACTAAAAATTCGGAAATGAATTGTTCAGAGGATTGTGCCCCATCTCAGGTAAAGAAAAAATAGATTCTAGCATTTGATTTTAAAAAATCCAGTTAAAAATTAAATTTTTTCGTTAGAAATTTTCCGATGAAAAACAAGACAAACAAAATGAAGCAAAAGAATCTCACGAAAATCAAGTCTTGTACCAAGAAAGATACGCACGTTTCCAAGAATTCAAAAAAATAGTAATAAAATCGAACTATTAACTGGATCAAATCATCGATATTTTATTTTAATTTCACCTGGGATTCGTTTCAGGAAAAATCACTCTGCCATGATCTTGGTATGGCTACGAAATACGACAGATACGAAATTTTATCACCGAAACGAATGGAAAAATGCAGAAAAGATTTGCAGAAATTATATTTGCTCAAAGTACGAGCCCATTTTTGATACTTATCTTTAGCTTCCTTTATTTCCTCAAATACGTTTACTGTCCTGATTCGTTTAATTTTCGCAGAAAAAACGTCAGCTTCACTATTCGCAAATCATCGACGAAATAAAAGCCCTACTCAGCGAGATGGATATCTATACGTGGTCTGATTTCGAAAAAAGTGCCCTCAGCACACAATTCGCGGTATCTAGAGCGAATCTAAATGCTCTCCATGCTTGGAAACTACGATTATTGGAGCAATTAGAACAGGAGCAAAAGACAGTCGAAGAAATGAAATGTAAAATTGCCGATTTATGGGATAAACTTTCCGTCGATATTAGAACCAGACAAGACTTTCTATCTAGAACTTTCACTAAACAATGCCGAAAATACGTTTTGAACGATGTGAGTCAAATTTCCCTCAATAGTCATTCTTACATTCACTCGAATGAAAATAATTTTTAAATATACTTTTTACAGCTACAAATGGAAGTCCATCGTTGCCAAAAATTATGGAAGCAAAAAATCCGACACCAAGTATTGAACATGCGTCGAGAAATAATCGATTTATGGGTCGAATGTCACGTTGGCCAAAAACAACGTGAACGATTTGTAGCCTTCAATTCGGAAATTTTCGACGAAGAATTGATGTTCACCCATCAACAAGAGATCAATCGATTGAAACAACAGTATCAAGAGACCATCGAACTGAACAAATTGGCTTTTAAATGGATTGACTTGAGATCCAAACTCATTGAGCTGGAGATCAATTCTAAAAGCTTGAAAAAGTATAATAATCGAGGAGGCAGCTTATTAAAAGATGAAAAGGAACTGAAAAAATTTCAGAAAGTGAGTCACTCACTTTTTTTCAATTTAAATTTAATTCAAACACACAATTTTTAAAATTTTTAAACCCAAAATCATAGGCACACCCAGAAATTGTGTAAGGGAGGGGCTCAGATTTTGAGAAAAATGGGGGGGGGGTCAAAATTCAATAAAAAAATGAAGTGACCTGTTATATGTATACCTACAGATTTAAGTGAAGAAAAATAGAAAAATAACGAGATTTAATGATTTGTTGAGTCGAAATTACCTACCTACTGATTTTTGCTCTTAAATGGGACATTGGCTGAGAAATTAGTAATTTTAATTTTTGATCGAAAAATCAGTGAAAAATCACTAATCTTCAATGAAAAACAAGTATTTTACTGACTAAAAAGACAAAATTTTTGCAAGTTTAACTGGTTCAAATTAAAAGAGTGGTATGTTTATTTAAGAAATGGTTACTTAAGGAGGGGGCTCGAGCCCTCTGAGCTCTCTTGGGTGGGCCTCTGCCCAAAATCGATTATTGGATGATTTCTGAGATCTCATCACGTCAACACTGTCAACAGATTGCGCAGATTTTATAAAAAAAATTCAAACTCCAAATTTTTTTCAAGTTAGGTAATCCACATTTTTTTGTCTCAAGTTTTTCCAAGTTCAAACTTTTTACACAGTTTCAACGGCAAAAATTTTTCATTAACGAAAATTGATAGGTACCTATAACTCTGTTCAATTTTATTTGACGCATTTTCAAGTTGAAACGAGAGTGATCGCCGATCGGCGAGCTGAAAAAAAATGTTGAAAATGAAAGAATTTAAAAAAATAAAATTTTGAGAAAATTAAACTCGCAGAAAATTTTTTGTAAAAGTAATGGAAATGTTATCTTGGAAAAAATTTCGAAAGTTGATAATTTTTTGAGAAAATCCACACTGGTAAAATGTTGAAAAAATCATGAAAATTTCAAATTTGGACATAAAAAAGCAGTAGCACATTTTGGGGTCGAAAGGGTAACGTTGACTCTTGTCAATTTTTCACCTCATTCAGTTCTCTCTTCCCTTCCCCTTCCTTAAGATTCAATTTTCATAAACAAAATCAACAAATGAAATAAAATGTTAAATTTTTTACAGAGCGTTTCGACTTTAGAATCAAAAATAATGCACTCAGCTGCAAAATACAAAACCGACCACGGGACCCATTTTCTCTTCAATGGACGACCTATTTCGCAACTGATCGACGAATCACGAAAATCGAACACGAAAACAGAAAAAGAAAATCAAATCAAATCGCAAAGTATGCCTCTGCAAAGAAAAAGTATGCCTTTGAAAAGTCAAGAAAATATATCTTTGTTAAAGAATACGCAACCAAAAAGTAAGAACTGGTAATACCTATTTAACAACTTGGTTATCATCATTTGCATGATTCAAAATTTGTTTCAGGTGTCCCAAAATTAAAATTTTCCGGTTTGGGGAATTTCAGTAAATGCGGCTTGAAAATTTGAGATATCATTTGTAAAAACAAATCTTTGTTGGACTGTTACACGAAGCTTTTTTTTAATAAGATGAATGAGAAATTAGAAAATCAATAGAATATAAACGTAGTTTATTTTTAGTCATTATACCTACCTAGAATTAATTTTTCGAATTGGTTATTGTATTTTATAGGTAGTTGAAAAAATCAATGTGAGTAGTTTTGAACGTGACATTGAATTTCTTTTAAATTATAAATAATATCGAAATACCTACCAATTTATTTTCTAGTTGCATTAATTCCGATTTATAAAGACGAGGAGGGGAGTAGTCTGAAAATTTTTTTTTTTTGAAAAAATCCCTTGACCATGAATTGAACAATCTCACGAAAAATGATACCCCATACCCCTCAAAATTTCCTATCAACAATCGCCTATATTTTTTCAACGGCGAAAACTCTGATCAGTATCAGTTTTAATCGCGACGAGGAATTTTTAACACATAGTAAGAGCAAGTATGCGGCCACACGGTTCTGTACCTTTTGATAAGATGTGAATTCTAAAATTGAAATAATTCTCAGCATATTAATGTATCTTTTCATCAACATAATATGTTCACACGATCACTTATATTTTCGTTCAATTTTCTTGTCTTGATTTATTTCTGTACGAGCTGGCAGCCCACTTTTAGAAGAAGGTGAGCATTTCAACCTAGTTACGAAAAAAAATCAATTTTAAAAATTTAATTTCCTCGTAGTGATTTCATAAAGGAATTGAAAGGACCATATTATATAGTCAAACCCCAAAATGTATCCCCTGCTCAGTATGTACCGACTCATATCCAAAGGCCACCTTATGTCATCACGGATGGCAAAGAAGACCCTCCCGATGCGATTCAGATTAAAAATGCCACCGAAATAGAAGGCATTGCTGCAAGCTGCTCGATCGCGCGAGAAGTTTTGAACGCTTTGAAAAAATTCATTCGGGTATGTAGACTTCAATTTTCCCAAAATTTCGTCAAGGCTGTCATAAGTATCCATTTGTTTTCGAAAATAGGCCAGAAAAACCACCGATCAAGTAGACGCTTATGCTCACGACCTGATCATAGAAAAGGGAGCGTATCCTTCTGCTTTGATGTACAATAAATACCCAAAATCCATTTGCACTTCGACTAATAACATTATCATTCATGGAATCCCCGATAACACGATGTTACACAACGGAGACATCATCAAGGTGGATGTGGCGGTATGAGGTAGACAAAATGAACCAGTTGCAAAAAAATTTTAGAATTTTAATTTTCCAACATTTTTTACAGGTATATTACAAAGGATTCCATGGAGACTGCGGCGAAACTTTTCACATCGGTACAGTAAACGATAAAGGCAGACGTTTGGTGAAAATGGCCAGGCATTTATTGAAAATTGGCATCCAATGTTGTCGTCCAGGAGTTCGATTTAAGGAAATAGGTGAGCCAAGTTCACGACAAAAGATCCATACAGTGAAAAAATTAATTCTCTTGATGATTAATTTCATTTTAAAGGAGAAAGAATTGAACAAGAAGCGAAATTAAAAAGAGTAACAATAATACCAACGGTCTCAGGTCATGGAGTAGGTAGATATTTACACGAGCGTCCAACCATTGATCACTATGGTTAGTACGAAATTGCAAATTCAATGTAGATTCAATCTGAGAATATTTTTTAATACCAATTTGCTCATTTGATTGATAGCAAACGATGACAACATAGATAACTGGAGGCAAATGGAACCCGGAATGGTGTTTACGATCGAACCAGCCGTCGGAGAAGGTAAATGCGAAGAGAAAATGTATCCAGATGGTTGGACTTGCGCTACGAAAGATAATTCTAGGGTGGCTCAATTTGAACACACGATTGTTATCACTGAAAATGGATACAGAATATTGACGCTGTAGGGAATTCGATCAATGAGAAGGGTTCATTCTAAAATTGAAGTATTTGGAAAAGTGGTATTTGAAGACCATGGTTTTAAATTTTGTACAAAATTAAGGAATAAATTTTTTGATAAAAATCAAGCCAATGTTGTACCTAGATTTACAAAAACAAAAGAAATTTCTACCCAAGTCCTTTTCCTGTCTGCGATTATAATAATTTATTAATGTAACTTGAATTTAATTTTCAGCTACCAACGATCTATATCAGTGCATGTGCCAAGTTATCTTTTAAATAAATCGCGATAAAAAATCATTCGAATGAAAAATTGATGAAAACTAACTCTGATTGAAAATTAAAACATTGTGGCAAATATTTATGTACCAAGATAAAAAATTATGTAAATGTGGTATCTAGTTCCCCTCTGTGCGTGTAAAGAGTTTTTTTTTCAAGATGTGATTTTTTTCATGAATACGTCGACTTCATTCAAATTTATTAATTTTTCCTTAACGATATTGAAAATTAGGAAGTATAGGTACAAATTCGGTTTTAATTGATTTGTGCCAGTCAATCATGTCATTGATGTATTGGTTTCCTTTTCTTTTGTGGATCCTTTTACAACAAGGATGTTTTCTTCAATCGAAGTGAGTTGTTCATGAAAAATTTATTGATCTATTTAAATATAAGTATTTTTACCTGCAAAAAGGAAATATTCTGATATGAAAATATTGCAGCGAACATACTGAAAAAAAGTATCAGAAAGTTGATCCAATTTTTTCGTCAGTTTCTCCAGTACAGGTTGTTCCAGCTCATATTCCACGTCCTTCGTATGTCTTTAATTATGGCAAAGAAGAGGCACCGTATGAGATACTGATGAAAAATTCTTCGGAAATAGAAGCCATTGCGACGAGCTGTTCTTTGGTCAAATCAGTTTTCACATCATTGAAGGAATTCATTCGAGTAAGTACAGCAGTGTGGAAATAATTTGAAACTACATACTCACGGGAGAAAGCCCAGAAACCACTTACATACCAAACAGAGATGCCCTTCAATTTTTTCTGGAGATAAAACTGCAGTTCTTACATTTCAAGGGTCATCAGAATGCATTCGCAAAGTCATTTCATTTTCGCAACGGAATTTTCAATCCCAACGAAGGTGCAAAGCGATTACTTTTATTGGTGTTAATAAAATTGCCTACCCGGTTTGCCGTAAATACACGCTTCTCATCACTCTAATCCGCATTAGTTCATCACCTCTTTCGATGATTTTCTGGTATTCAAAATTATAAGAAGAGTGACAATTTTTTTTGGTAACGACCTCCAATACCTCCATGTTAAATTTTTTTTGAAAATTTTTATCGAAAAATTTGTTTCACAATTTAAAATTTTTTTTGAACATAGTTGAATTTTAGACCGATTGAGGAAGGATAAAGAAGTTAAGAAGGTAAAATTTTTACCAGGTCATTTTGGGGCTAAGACATAATTTCCTAGCTAACCTCGCATGTAACTTTTGAAAAAAAAAATGGTAGAACGATCACCTCGAATATCATAATTTTGTTCCTTTTTTTAGATTGGAAAAACTACAGAAGAAATAGACGCCTATGCTCACCAATTGATCATTCAAGGAGGAGGTTACCCTTCACCACTCATGTACCACAAGTTTCCAAAATCTATCTGCACTTCAGTCAATAACATTGTCATTCATGGCATTCCAGATAATAGAAAATTAATCGATGGAGATATAATTACAATTGACGTTACAGTAAGGCACGTTTTTATCAAAATAATTTATGCATTTAACATAAAGGATCTAATAAGGTGAGCTAATTGTCGAATGAAAAATCAAATTCAATTGTAGGTTTATTTGAATGGTTATCACGGCGATGGTGCAGAAACATTTTTGATTGGTGAGGTGGATGAGGCAGGAAGACGTTTGGTGGAAGGTGCTCGAGAAATATTGTATGCAGCAATTGAATGCTGTAGACCTGGGGAACGAATCATTGAAATTGGTAGGTCAAATGAACCTAAATAATTTTAAAATTGTTCGATTAATCTTGGAACTTGAATTGGATTCCATTCGATGGTCAACAACACTCTAAATTATGTAAATAAATTTTCAGAATTACTCAGGTTCCAAAATTTTATAGCTCACAGGAATTAAAATTCAATTTAAAAAATTATAGTCAAATTATTTTCAGTGAAATTCAATTCAAAATTTTAAATTAATTTCAAGGTCTCATCAAACATCCCATAATGAAAAAATTCAATTTTTGTCAAAAAATCAAGAAATGGCCTTTTTTGGGTGAAAAAATAGAAAAATTATCATTTTGAGCCAAAAATTCGAAAAAAATCAATCTCAATCAATAATTTTTCATTTTATTTCTCCCCTCCCCAAACGATTCCTTCAGTTTGTTTCTGCTTTCGATCAGGGGTGCGGTGATCCCCCTTGAGTAGACGACGAGTGGCCCCCCTTCCCAATTTTTCAAGCACGCCCCCTCCATCACTTTGAGAAAGAATTGTGCAAATTCAACGAGCCCGAGAAACTTTTTGAAAAAGAAAACATCCAAAAGTAGAAATTTCTTAATTTTTTAAAGGAGGCGAAGTCCTCAACCCTTACAAGGGAGGTATCCCAACTCCATGTAAAATTTTGAGCCTCCCCCCCAAAAAATTTAAAGTACATCATAACAGGACCCCGTATCCAAAATTTCAGGTGCTGAAGTTCATTTCTCGATTTTTGGCGAATTTTTGAAATTTTAAAATTTCCTCTGCCCTGCGAAACATGAAAATTTGATCTAATGAACGAAAACGGCTGAAATTTGGTATATGCCCTATTTTCGACCTCCCAAATCGACTGAAGCGGTTTCGAGACGTTTCGGAGCCACCAAAAAAATTTAGAATTTTCCAGCGCTGGAGAAAAGCCCATAAAAATAGTCCATATGCACGTTAGCACCTATAATCGCGGATTATCCATATTGGTGACCTATTTGTTCGATTAAAACACAATTTTCCAAAATTCGTAACTTTGAGTTCAAATTTGCATTTTTGGGCAAGAAATTTTCCTGGAAAAGATTTAAAAATAAAGCAGAATTTTCCTAAATTTGCAACTTTGAGTTCAAATTTATATTTTTTTGACAGAAAATTTATTTTTTCCAGTAAAATTGTCAGCCAAAGAATGTAAATTAGACCTCAAAGTAGCGAATTTCGGAAAATTCTGCTTTATTCAATCGAATAGGTCACCAATATTGGTTATCCGCGATTAAAAGTGCAGATGTTCACATAGACCATTTTTATAGGTATTTCTCCAGCACTGGAAAATTCCAAACTTTTCTGATGGCTTCGAAATATCTCGAAACCGCTTCCAATCAATTCAGGTGGCCGAAAATAGGGTATACCTATACCAAATTTCAGTCTGTTTTTTTCGTTCATTAGATCAAATTTTCATATTTCGCAGAGCAGAGGTAATTTTGAAATTATTTCAAAAATTCGCCAAAAATTGAAAAATGAATGTCAGCACCTGAAATTTTGAATACGGGATCCTGTTATGATGTACTATCGATCTTTTTTTGTTTGGGCTCAAAATTTTACTTCAAGTTGGGATACCTCCCCTGTTAGGTATCTTTTTAAAAACTTTAGACTTCATAAGCCAACGTTTGAAAAATTGATGATTTTCACAAAGATTGGGACAACCGATCTAATTGGGAGATGGGGGGGTCCTTTTTTTAATAAAATTTTTTTTCTTTAAAATTTAAATTTGTAATTTTTTAAATTAAAATTTCTATTTTTAGCAATTCAATAAACCCCCTCCCCATTTTCAAGGACGAATTGCTCGTCAAGAATATACCCTCACCGCACCCCCCTGCTTTCGATAGGTACAGAAAAGTTCAGCAATTTCAAAAAAAATTGTTATCAGGTCGCAGAGTTGACGAAGCAGCCAAAAAAAGAGGTCTTTACAATATGGTATCGAATTCTGGCCATGGCATTGGCAGATTCCTACACGAGCGGCCATTTATCAACAATACAGGTAAGTATATACCTATCAAACAAAATCAAAGTATCTTCAAATTTTACGAATACATTTCTTTTAGAAAATTTTCTCCTGATGCTCGACTGTAACTTATGCAATGTATTTTGATTTTCTTTAATGCAGAGTCTCCTGCGGGTAATGAAAAAATGCTACCAGGAATGGTATTCGCTATTGAACCATTGATAGGTGAAAATGATGTAGTTTGTATGCGACATTTTGATAATTTCACAATAATGACGACAGATTTCTCTCGAGTGGCTCAATTTGAACATACACTTGTGATTGATGAAGGCTATCGGATTCTGACCTAGAGAGAAGGTACCTAGCTGATTTTGTTCTCGCGATTGAAACACTGTTTACATACTTTTTTTTGTGATATAAAAAACATTTTTAGAATTTCACAATTTTTTTCAACTTGTAAGTAGCAATTTAACATGAATTTGTTCATACCATTTCATTGCATCTTTTTTTTTTTTTTTTTTTTGGGGTGGGTTCAGACTACTAGGTCTTTCAGCCCATGCAAATAACACAGAATAGTTTAGAAACGTATATTGCGGTTAGTGAACAAGGTTACCTCCTGTATAAAAACACTTAGTACAGTGTAGACTTTCTTGTTAGGATTAGCCAGTAAAGACAAGGCAGAAAAAAGAGCACTCACTCCTAAACTCATGATTAAAGATGAAGTATATTTTGATCAATTTTGAGATTTCACTAATTTTAAAAATATGATTTTTCCCCTGAAATTTCAACTGTTGGTTTTTCATTTTATGTTCTTAATTTGGATCATGAGTTTAATAAAATTTTAAAAGCAATGGTTTGAAGTTATTACTATAATCAATAAAGATAAATTGGATATAAATGCAGATACCAGTAACTCAATATTGATAAGCATCAGCACCCAATACCATCTTCATCAGATATCGGTTAATAGCAGAGAAAGGGGGAAACAAAATTTTAATAGTTTTTATTCTACAAGTAGAATATTTTGAAATCATGATTTTGCGGTTGATGTTGTTTGTTCTACATTTGTCTTCATATTGGTCATTGATTTTGTCAAAGTGAGTTTTTTTGAACAAACATTCAATTAGAGACAAATCAAAGTCAGCTTAGAACAAAAAAATCTAAATTTTAAACTGAAATTGATTTTTTTCTCTAATTTTTCTGACTCAAATTACAATTTTTTTCATTTCTAGAAGTTGAAAAAAATGTTTCCAAAAAGAGTCATCACTTGGAAAATTTTCTGATTCACAGTACATTTTTTCGCCTCAAAATCTCTTTACCCATTTGAGTTCGACAATGTGCTCGATATTTAAAATCAAAAGATTAAGACGAACTACAAAAATACTTCACAAGTCTTGATACTCTTGATAATAATTTATGCCTGTACTGTATTTCGTTCACAGAGTAGAAAGAAAATACGAACCTGTAGCTCCCCTGGAAGTTTCACCACCCCTATCTGTTCCCGAACATATACCGAAGCCGGATTATGTATACACTGGTAAAGAGGAAAAAGTGCCTAATGAAATCCTAATCAAAAATGCCACCGAGATCGCAGCAATAACGGAGAGTTGTATTATTGCCAGAGATGTACTGAAAACGTTAGGATATTCTGTTCGTGTAAGTACATTTTCCAGATTTTTTTTCCAAAGATGAAAAAAAATTGGAAAATTATAAGTCAATTAATTTTTTTTACAGGTAGGGACAACTACCGACGAATTAGATATTCGTGCTCATGAATTGATCAAACAACGAGGAGCATATCCATCACCCTTGAACTTTACAGGATTTCCAAAATCTATTTGCACCTCAGTCAATAACATATTCATTCATGGGATTCCAGACAGTAGGCCTTTGAAAAATGGTGATATTGTAACATTGGATATTTCTGTACGATAACCTTTGTTTTTTTAAAACTAAACTTTGCACAGCCGTTCACATTTTTGATTTAAAATTTTATTTTTAAAAATGACAGGTTTATTACAAAGGATATCATGGAGATTGTGCTGATACATTTTTAGTTGGGAAAGTCGACGAAGCAGGACAGAAACTAGTACAAGCTACTCGAAACATATTACAAACTGGGATCGACTGTTGTGGTCCAGGGGTACCATTTTATACAATTGGTAGGAAAAATTATTTTGAAGAGAACAAACTGGTTTCAAATCTTTATGGGGTTACGATTTGTTAATGAGGATTTCTGATATTTGCTACAGGGCATAGAATAGCAAAGGCTGCGCGAGAGAAAGGTTACGTGGTAATGCCTCAAGTGCTCGGCCACGGAATAGGAAAATATTTCCACGAAAAACCAGATATTTTCCATGGTATGAGCCTATATAAAATAACTTTAAGAAAACGATTGAGATGATGTTAACAGGAACTCTTTTAAAATATTTTTCATCAGATGAAAGTGCTAAGTTGACAGCTGTAATGAAACCAGGAATGATATTCACCATAGAACCAGCGATCGGAGAAGGTACCAAGAAAGCTGTGCTTTTTCCTGACGGTTGGAGTATAACAACCGAAGATTATTCCAGAGCAGCTCATGTCGAGCATGCCATTTTGATCACCGAGACGGGGTATAAAATTTTGACGAAATGAGGTTTCTGCAAATCCGCATGAGTAAATTTGAAACTTACGTGAATAGTATTATAATTTATTGAGAAGTGCATTTCATAAATTGGTTTTGATTTTTTTTTCGTACCTACCTAGTGAAATAGGTACCTACCTAAACTCGTGATTCAACGTCAAAAATTCAACATCTCATTTCTCCCCAGCTATACTGTTATTAAATTTTTTTAAATTTCTTTTAAATTGACAACTCTTATTGCTTTTCTACTTTTTTTTCAATAAAGCTGTGATCAAAGACAGCACAACACTCCTTTTTTTTCCACCAAAAGCTTTTTAAAAAAATACGTTTACAAAAAAATAAACAATCAATCAAAAATAAAAATTTACAATATTGAAGGATTTATTTAATGTGTACCTGAGTGAGCAAATTGGTGCAAAGAAATACAACCTAAAATACCATATATTGATAAAAACGGATTATTTTTCACGAAGTTGCCAAATGAAATGAATAAATTGTGGTGACTGTAGTACTTAAATATTTCAAATCTTATCAAGGATTTGAATAATTTGGTCCCAGAGAAACGAGGATGGGAATTTTTATGAAAAACCTTTCAAAAATTTCATCAATAGGTACAAAGATACAAATACAATACGAAATGAATGAGGTAAAAAAATCGAGGTTTTAGGCGGTAAGTTGGAAAAAATGAGGTTTTGAGGGCACTGAGTTCGAATATTTGCTTATTTTTGTGATTCGACTCTTATAGCCTCCATTTAAAAAAAAAAACGTCAATTTTCTTAATTTTTTACTAATTTGGAAGTCAGTGTGAGGCACAGGGGAGGCGGATCGAAAAAGTAAGTTGAAGTAGTAGAAGTAGAAATCAATATGCCACATGCTACTTCCATTTTTTTGCTCAAAATTGGAGGGCTGGGAGGGCACTAAAGGGTCGAATCACAAAATAAGCAAATATTCGAGCTCAGCGCTCTCAAAAACCTATTTTGAATATTGACCTCATCAGGGGGGGCTGATAGGGGGGGCAGAGAGGTCGGATGAAAAAAATGAGCACATATTCGAACACAGCGCCTTTAAATTAGTAGCAATCAATGTATTACCTACTTCACTTCTTTCCATTTTTTTGAATTTTGACCAAAATTTAGGACCCTTGTGCCTCCTAGGGATGTTGAGATCTCATCTTGAAAAGTAATTAGTTGAAAAAAACACATGAAAAGTTCTCTCAGTAATTTTTTCAGATTTTTAAATTGTAGCCCTTATCTTTTGTACCCATCATGAAAATTAAGCTTTCAACACAAAAGTTCAACTTTGAACTTTTCAAAATGTGATTATCAATTTTGAATCTCCTTTTAATTCTCTACAAAACCGAATAAATAAATTTATCTTGCACCTAACCAATCTCGAGATATGAGCCTTTAAAGTTGAGCGATTTCGCAAAAAATCCCAATTGCACGAAAATTACAAGGGCCACCTTCGCCCTCCTGAAGGATTAGGGTCGAAATGACGGCGATTCCTTCAGTAGACCATCGCATTGAGGGGAACCCGTAAAAAATTTTGGAGCGAAATCGGAAGACCCAAGGTCAAAACCTGGTCGAGTTGACATAGAAATGGAATGAGCAATTAAACAACTTGTTTTTGCACACGTGTGGAATGGTTTCAGCTTCATTTCAAGTGCAGTATTTTTCAACTTTCCACTACTTTTGATAATTTTGATGGCCTTAGGTAACATAAAATTCAAAATTGTTGTAAAGCGACTTCAAAAAAAAAGTGGCAAAAAATTGAAAATTGGAAAAAAATTAATAAACGTTTGAAACCTCTCATCTTGACAGAAGCTTCAAGTTCTAAAATTTCGATTTCATTTTAAAATATTTTTTTTTACCATTACTGGGTCACATTATTACCTACCTATCATTGAAAAATGAAAAAAAAAATCGGTAAGTCAGATTTTTTTACTCTTCTATGAAAAAATAGTATATTACTGTACAGGGTGCGAAAGTGAACGTTTTCTTGTCGAGTGCGAGAGTTGGCGGAACGAGCGAAGCGAGTGACGCCATCGCACGAGACAAGAAATGTTCACGTTCGTACCCTATACAGTAATAGATTTTTCTTTATACAGCTACGAAAATAAAGAATTTTGAAATATTCAATAATTAATTAGTCATAAAAAGTAGACATACAATGTTGATATCAATAACACTTTTGCAAGCAGTGACTTGAAAATCGCTTCTTTTCGTCGCACTGCGATGGAAAAGTAGTGGAAAAGAGTACTTTTCATCGCAGTGTGACGGGAAAGTACACTGCGATGAAATTGAGTATTTTCGCACCCTACCGAACGGGAGAAATCCTACGTTTTCGTAGCATGTATAAAGAAATATTAAAATAATAAGACCGCAACTATTACCAGAAAAGCAAAAAAGAATTGAACTATTTTTCAATTTGAAATTTTGAAATTTTTTGAGAGGGGAGGGGAGGTGAGAGACGAGAGACAGAGAGAGGGAAAACTTGACCAAAAAAACTCGGAGATTTTTACATTTTGAAAAGGCCCATCAATTCAAAATTCGGGGAAAAAATTGAAAACGCTGAAATTTAGTAGGAACCTATATCTAAATATATCTAGGATACTAAAAATTATTTGTTGTTTGTTAACGAAGAGGTAAAAAATTTTAATTTGTTCCTGAAATGATAAATTACAAATACCACCGGAATGAAAAAATACAGCAAGAAATTAGGTTTTTGACTACAATTAATACCTGGGATAAGTAGCTTCAAGATCTTGATAGAATTAATAATTCAGTAAGTAAATGCTATTTGATGAAATAATGAGTGGAAATTATCAAGAGATAAATAAAAAAGTTAATCAAACAGTTATCTCATTTGAAAAATCTCGAGTAGGTATCACTTTTTTCAAAATCAATTACATTTCTCGAATTGAAACAATGTTAAAGATTGTATTCATTTTTTCGTTATACTTTTGTGTAACATGGCAACGCGGATCGAGGTAAGTTCAACCCATCCTAAGTAATCAGTGGTCATACCCTAGGCATTTAGGTTTCAAAAAAAATCCGAAAAAATGATAGAATGAGTATGGATTTTCTTCAATAAGCATTAAGCATCTGAGCAATGACTACTCTACGACGGCAGCAGATAAGATAAACAGTTTTTAACGCTTCAAGTTATAACTACGAATCACGATGTAAGAACCAACCATGGGATCGAAATTTAATTCCTTCGCTTTTTTTTTGTCCACACAAAAATCACAATGAGAATATTTTAAATTTTTTAAAAATTAATTCCTCCTTCAGGGCCTTTAGACTCTATCGTTTATTTTAAATCCAATAATTCAAAATAAAATAAAATAATTCAAATTTCGCGGTTTTTCGACATCGAAGCTCGTTGAATCATCGTGTTCTATCCAGCTACTGCCTACACATCGTTAACCTTATCAAACGAAAAATTCAAATTTGCGGTGATAAAAATTAAGACAGGAAAAATTACAAAAATGAATATAAAAACTAAAATACCCTCTCGGAAGTAACCCAAAATCTAAAATGGACATTTTGAAAAAGTTATACGTAAATGGAAGAAGATTTGCTCGAACGATCGAATACAAACTTGATCGTATGACTGAAAAATATGACCCACCGCCAACGAACAAGTAAAATTATTCTTATTGTTTTCAATACATTAACAGTCACTTTTATAACTATCGCCTTTGATTTCAGGATATTTCCAATTTACCAAGTAGTTACACCAGGTATTTTAACATCATCTGCACGCCAAGTTCCTCCTAACATACAACGTCCACCCTATATAACGAAATCTAAAGAAGGCGAAGAACGAATCCCTCCAAGAATATTAATCAAAACACCTGAAGAAATCAAAGGCATCGCTACCAGCTGTTCTCTAGCCAGAAATGTCCTAAATGCTACAGGCCAATATCTTCGAGTACGTGTCTAATTTTCTTATTTCTATAGGTCTCTAGATTAATTTACAAATATTTTACAATTTTGTGTGTAGGTTGGCAGAACCACTGATGATTTGGACGCATTTGCTCACGACCTGATAATACAAAAAGGAGCATATCCTTCTCCTCTGGGTTTCAATGAATACCCCAGGTCAATTTGCACATCCGTTAATAATATTGTCGTTCATGGTATTCCTGACGATAGGAAATTACAGAATGGAGATATAGTGACTGTCGATGTTACCGTAAGAATTATTCATTTCAATTCAAATTTACGCAGTATCTTCCTTAAAGAATTTTTTTCATTATTTCTCACAATATTTGATCTCAGGTCTATTATAAAGGCTTCCATGGAGATTGCGCTGAAACATTCATGGTCGGAGAAGTCGATTTTCGAGCTCAGCAGTTAGTGAAAGCAGCTCGGAAAGCCCTACAATGTGGAATCGAAAGCTGTGGCCCTGGTGTAACTTTTCAAACCATTGGTAAATTACTATAATTCATCAATCTGTTCAACGACACAATCAACGAATTACTTCTGTTACAGGACAGCAAATAGACTGGGCAGCTAAGAGATGTGGTTTTATAGTCATTCCCTCAGTGGCTGGACACGGAATTGGTAGATTTTTTCACGAATTACCACA
The DNA here is from genome assembly GCA_033439095.1 of Pseudococcus viburni. Classification (NCBI taxonomy): domain Eukaryota; kingdom Metazoa; phylum Arthropoda; class Insecta; order Hemiptera; family Pseudococcidae; genus Pseudococcus; species Pseudococcus viburni. Next base: position 86,952 of record JAVBJF010000486.1, on the reverse strand, counting down.
AGTTATTCATCATGGTGAGTATCTTATTGTCACACAACATTAGCAACTTTGATCTAGAAATTTTCATAATATCTATTAATTCGTGTGATAGAAAATTATACCATCGACGGTGAAGATGAAGTTATGCAACCAGGCATGGTGTTCACAATTGAGCCAGCAATTAGCGAAGGTACCGATCACGTAGATGTGTATTCTGATGGATGGACTGTGGCTACTTCTGATGACTCGAGGGCAGCACAGTTTGAACACACAATTTTGATCACCAACACCAGTTACGAAATTTTAACAAAATAACATTAAGTATGTAGTATTGTTCCTCTGTTATTTGTGTTGATTCTTGATTTGTTATGAAATGATAATTTTTTAGTACTGATTTTCTTGCTTTACCATCGATAAATGGTACTGCCTAATACCTATTTATGAAAAATATTGTAAATAAAATTTGTTTTTGTTTTTAACTTGTAAGCACATGTGTATCGAGTTACTAAAATTGAAATTGTGGATAATTTTAGATAAAAGGCCTCGAACGTTTGATAGATTACTTGTTCGATAAATTCTGATAACAGGTTCAACTTGATGAGTATCGCGTGATGATCTTTGTAATTAAAAAAATTACATAGACTTGAAATTGAAATAATTTTTATGTCAAGTACCTATCTGATCTCTTTTGAATCTTCATTCTTTTGGATTAAATTTTTTTGAAAATGTCTGTTCGGTTATTTTTTGTAATTACGTTCCTTTTCCCATTTACTTTGAATGATTCGATGAAAAAGTGAGTCATAAGTAGGTAGGTACTAGGTAGGTACTTAAATTTTGATTTGTGTCAGTTTTTCAAATGTTCATAAAATTTTGTGGATTGTGGTTCTTTAATTGACTATTTTATACACGAGGTATTTCCAAATAGAACCCTAATTTAAAAAAAAAAAAGTTACTGTACCTAGATAACTAAAAAAATGTAGGTACCTTTGCAGCCATCATCTGATGAAAAATGAATCTTGAAGACACTCAACCTTGACCCTTACACAGATATTGATTCATAATTTCTCTTCTGTCTGATCTTCTTTTTGTAAATTTTGTTTCATGTCCATCAGCTTCTTCTGATTTGCGTACTTACCTAAAAAAAAGAAAAAAAGAGAAAGATTTTAAAATATTATTCGTACAAATTACCAATAGGCACTTTTACCGCTAATATACATAAATTACCTAATCAGATAATTTACCATAAAAATAAAAAAATTGTCAATAAATAATAATTTTCCAGAGTTTATCGACCATACCACATAGTTCTACCTGGTACAACGTCAGCACCACGAGATGTCCCACCTCATATTCAACGTCCACCTTATGTCTTCAACAATGGCACAGAACTGGCTCCAAATTACACATTGATCAAAAATGATACCGAAATACAAGCCATAAAAAAAAGTTGTTCCATTGCCAAATCAGTTCTAGACCAATTGAAATCTTATCTCCGAGTTCGTGTATAATTTTTCCTACTTTGAATTCAATTTGGTACAATTTCAACTTCACTTCGTCTGTTTTAAAACCAGGTTGGTATCACTACCGAACAAATAGATCGTCGAGCTCATGAATTAATCACTGAATTAGGAGCATATCCTTCACCTCTTCAATACAACGGTTACCCAAAATCTATAACCACTTCTGTCAATAACATTGTGGCTCATGGTATACCAGATGACAGGAATTTATTGAAGGGTGATATAGTAACAGTAGATATCTCCGTGAGTATAAAATGTAACTCATTTCGCTGAATTTTTTATTATGTCCATTACTTCAAATCATGTGATTATCTACTATTTTTCACTATTTTTATCCTCAGGTTTATTATAGGGGTTATCATGGGGATTGTGCTGAGACATTCCTGATTGGCGATGTAGACTCAGGTGGGAAAGCCCTTGTCACAGCAGCTCGTGAAGTAATGTATGCTGGAATCGAATGTTGTCGGCCAGGAGTATCATTTAGCAAACTTGGTAAATGCCTACCTATACTGATATTCCAATATTCAATACAAAACTCATTTGGGTGCTGCCAAATAGGATGTCTTCGATTTACTTAAATGTAATGCACTCTACAGATGAATTTTTCAAAATTCAACGCGTACCTACTAACTGAGAAATTTTTCGAAATTCCAGTAAATTTCAACACAATTTTTATACTTTTACCACTGCTTAATTATTCGATATTGTAGTTTCGATTCATTTTACAGCCTACTTGAGAATTTTTTGTTAAAAATCAACCAAAATTGAATTGATGCATCAATGATACAAAATCAGCAAAATGGATCACAATATGATCCAAAGTTTCATGCCAGCTTTAGATGTTGAAATAAAATTAAAATCCGGTACCTACCTACTTAATGTTTCAGAATCTTTGAAGCAGAGCATAAAAAAACGAGATTATTTTTACATAAGTATCAATAAATTATGGATTCTCCATTTTTTACCCAAAATTATCATTTTTCGATACCTTTTGAGAAATTTGACTCCTTTTTAGCAATTCGAAAGATATTCCACATTTTTCATTACCATTGCAAAATGATTAGGTAAGCATTCGATATTGTTCAGTTTCAACTCATTTTTTGAAGTTTGACTGGGTACTGAAATAATTGACTAGTGGTAGACATTACAATTCGGCAAATTAAAATAATTTGATTCTGCAGGGTAGCTAGAAAGATATAGGCAATCAAGGGAGTAGCGGGGTTTATTTTTACCCGCTGCCACCCCGCTGGTGACAAATGTCATAGAACCGTTTTTTTTTCGTGCATTGCGTTGACAGGAGCAGGAGCGAGAGATGCGAGCGCGCTTGGCCCATCATTCGTTTCCGTTGTTCAGCGAATTGCCTACTTTTTAATTTGAAGGGGCAAACGTTTCTGAAAAAAATTGACCAGCACGAATTTCAATTTTTTGCCCCTTAAATCCAAAGGGTAGGTAAAGTATTGTACACGAACCAGTAGGACATAGATACACAAGTATCTGTCGGGCGACGATTTCATTCCGTCCACTTTTCATTCAGTGAAAAAAAAATTATCAATAAACATGAAAAATACATATTTTCTAAAAAATTTGTCCTTCAAAATAATAAGAAAGTAGGCAATTTGCCCATCAAGGGAAATGAAAGGTTGAACATTTATGTACACCGCTTAGAAGTTATAATGCCGTATCAAACTTTTTTGGCCAGAAAATTAATTGGTACGTACCATGGTATTTTTTTAAGTGTGGAGTCGGCGGGTTAACGAAAATTCACTGAACTTCTTGAGTTGGAAAAATTTATTTAAATGTTCGTTTAAATCAATAGAAATGGTGAAATTAATTAAACCTGAGCAGCGAGGGAAATTTTTTTCAAAAAAAAAGTCTTCAAAAGTTGAAATTTTTTCAAACGTTTCTATTGTCAATGGGAGTCCAGTTTAGATGCCTCAATCTTTCTTTTAAATGCGCCTAATACGCTTCCGTTTTGGTCCAGGATCCTACGATAATTGAGTCCTTATTCAGCAAACCAATAAGCTGATTCAATGTGCGCTTTTCAGGTCATGTAATTGGACAGGAAGCACGAAAGAGAGGATTTTGCCCTCTACCCTGCGTTGGTGCTCACGGGGTAGGCCGATTTCTCCACGAATATCCGCATATTTTTCAATTCGGTTCGTTCCACGTAATTAAAATCCAACAGATTTCAGTACCTAAATGCACAATCTAGTCGGTATCATGTTTGGATTTTGTTTTGTTATTTCAGAAAATAACTATACGCAAAGTGAGGAGAAAATGAAAAAAGGTATGGTATTTACAGTCGAACCAGCAATCGGCCAAGGTAAATGGGAGTGTATCACAATAACTGACGACAATTGGACCATAACTACGTTGGATGGGTCAAGATCAGCTCAATTTGAACATACGATTTTGATAACCGACGAAGGATGTGAAATTTTGACGAGATAAGTCTTCAAGCACATAAAATTCGAGTGACAGGATAACTTTAAGAGAGAACTATAAATAACACGATTTGTAAATTTTCCACAGCATCGATTTAAAACACTGAAAAATTATTATGTAAATCGAAGATTTCATCTTTTTATTTTGGTTATGCAATGAAATGAACGTTGAATTTGATAGTTATCAGTACATAAATGCAGTTCATACAGGGTGTTCCATAAGTGGACGTCCACACTTCATTTTTGGATATAACCGCGGGTACCACTGGAAAAAAAAACTTGAGATGAACATGTTGCCTATCTTGATAATTGAAGGGACAAATGCTGCTCACGAAAAAATTACGTAATTTTTTTTTCAACAATGAGAATGGACAGTACTTTGAAAATTGAACAAATTTTCATCTCGTGACTTTTTGCCCAACTTCAAAATTGAAGGGGCAACAGAAAAAATTGTTTCAAAAAAAATTCTAAAAAAATAAATCAACCAAAGGGAGCGGGCAGTACGTTGAAAATTGGACAAATTTTGTTCCACGAAATTATTGTCCAACATGAAAAATGAAGGAGCTATGGGTCTTTCAAAATAAGTGGGGTTTAAAAAATTTTCGAATTTTTTCCATTTCGAATGACCCGTAGCCCCTTCATTTTTCATGTTAGGCGAAAAAATCGCAGAACAAAATTTGTCTAATTTTCAACGTACTGTCCATTCCCTTGGTTAACTTATTTTTATAGAATTTTTTTAAACAATTTTTTTCTGTAGCCCCTTCAATTTTGAAGTCAACCAAAAAGTCATAAGATGAAAATTTGTTCAATTTTTTAAGTACTGTACATTCCCATTGTTGAAAAAAAATTACGTAATTTTTTCGTGAGCAGCATTTTCCCCTTCAATTATCAAGATAGGCAATATCCAAAAATGAAGTATGGACGTCGACTTACGGAACACCCATAGCCCATGGAAAAATACGTAGGTAGTAGGTAGCTAGGTACATAGTTAGGTTACCTACCGACCTTTACATATGTACAAAAATACTTGAAAATGGTTTTTTTCCTTTCTTTGAAATATTCATTATTTCATTAATCAAGTAAGCTTGTCATTTTGGGTATCACGTTTCATTTAGAGTACCTAGAATAAGTGTCTTTATTCTACATTCTTTTGTTTCCTTCGAGTTTCTCGGTAGAAGATAACTAAGTAGGTATCATTATACAATTCCTCAAACTTCTATGTGGGTGTTCTATTTTACTTGAGCATTTCATCCGATCGATTTACTAGGAAGGTGCATGGGTTTCATTAAATATGGAATCGAGAAATCTGCGACAGTTCTTTCGCGTTGACCATGGAGTAAAATGTATCCTCAGTATGAAATTAGTGAATTTTGTGTTTAGTAGGTTCTATAGGTAACGAGTCTTGAGAATAATTTAAATAGTGGAGTTGAGCGAGTATTTTTTTTTTTCATTTTATTTTATTCTAAAGTAAAAGGTAATTTGGTGGATATAAATATGTGTAGAAGTGAAAGAAACATGGAAAAAAACTCAGTATTTCAACCAGTTCTACATTTAGCATTTATAATTAATATATCGGTAATATTTTTTTCTGGTAAGTCTTTAAAATTCAATCCTAACCGAGAACAAGATTTATCCAAACCATAAACGCAATATATTTATTTTAGTGCTGACGTCGTCGAAGCCGCTTGTACAAAGGGTTTGCAAATCGGAAGAATGCATCGCAGCTGGTAAAGTAACTAAGTAGATAGCCAATCCCTAAAATACTGGACTATGTAATTTCATGGTTGCATTGTTAGAAATTAGCTATAAATTGAAAAATGAACTTCAACTACTGCATAGTCTTTTTTGTGGTAGAGTAAAATTGAAGGGGCTTGGAGGTGGAGGAAATAATGTAAGGCCCGAATTTTAAATCATACCTTAAAAATTAAGGCAACCAATGGTTTTAAGTAACCGTTACGTGCTTTCTGATTGGTTGAAAATGCAATAAGGAACTTTTAAGGCTACCTTAACTCTTAAGGTATGATTTAAAATTCGGGCCTAAGAAATTCATGACTTCGTGCGTTAAATCGCAATTTCCGCAAGTATTGATGCAATCCGTTTTAAGCTTGGTATGTTAACAGAAGAAAGAAGGTACAAGATAAAATTCCGTCATTTTTTTCAGATAAAATAATTGTGATTTTCTTTATTTTCATTTCTACCAAACATTTTTAAAAAAAGCGACAAAAGTAATATTATTGGGAAAAGATAAAACTTGAGTGCCAACGATTTTCTCGAGTGAAAAGATCAATGCATGTAAAGAGAATTCAGAGTGGGATCCGGGGGTAACATTTTTACCTGGTCGGTATGAGATTTAGGCTCAAGTTTTGTACTATCCTCGACATCCAACTTTCGAAAAAAAAGGGGGAAACGATCATTAATATTCTTCAAAAATCTGTCGGATTTTAACCTACCTATAGTTTTCACACATCATTTCGATTTTTTTCTGTATTCATCGTAATTTAGCTAAAAAGGTGATTTTGTTTTTGTTTCTTAAACTTTCATGAACAAAATAGATTTTCTGGCGAAAGAAAGGGTTCTATGGAAAAAAATGAATGGAACATAAATTGTAGAGTGTAAATTTTCCTTTCTGTAAAGTTCAATTAGTTTTTTCTTGTGAAGCTTAGTTTTGAAGATATTTTCAATTCAAAAAAAAAAGTTAATTTTTGAACTAAAATATCTTGAAAAGTAAGCCTGCTAAAAAAAAACTAATCGTACTCTACTGAAAGGAAATTTTACGCTCTACAATTTATGTTCCAGTGGCGTAGCCAGAAATTTCTCATGAAGGGGTCCGAAATTTCGTAATTTTTTGAGAAATTTTGAATCCCCTCCCCCCCTCCATCAAAAAAATCCTTTTACTATAAAAACACTAAATTTGAACTTTGTATCATTTTTATAAATACAGTAGACTCCCGATTATCCGACATAATTGGGGCGGGAAAGTGTCGGATACTCAAAAAAGTCGGATAATCGAAAAGTTCAGTTTTTTTCAGAAAAAACGTAATAAATGAGTTCTTGAAATGCGGGGAAATAGTTTAGCATGCATTTATTTTTAAAAAACTTCAAAACCAAAATTAAAACGATAGAACTAAAATTTAAAAAAAAACATCACCTCGATATTTTTAGGTTAAAATTTAAAAACAGAAATACTTGAAAAAATCACTTTTTCTAAGACAAAATCATTAATTTTTTGAAAAAAAGTCGGTTGTAGATTTTCGTCACTTCGCATCAATTTTTTTCAGAGCCTTTGCAAAGTTCGACCATTTGCAAAAAATCATCAGTTTTCGAGAAGTGACACCTTTCTGCCTTTCTTAAACTCGCGAATTCTCATTTCCCACTGCTTTCCAGTACCATACCAGATGGTGTGAATGTTTTTACATACAAATTTCTTTGGTTAGGAGCTAAATTTAAAATAAGTCGGATAATAAAGCATTATCCGACATTTGGAGGTTGGATAATCGGGAGTTGTCGGATAATATTTTTTGATCGGATAATCGAGATGTCGGATAATCGAGAGTCGGATAATCGGGAGTCTACTGTATAAGGAGTCGCACAGGTGTTGAAAAATTTTTATGTAATTTGCATAGAATGTTTAGGAAAAAAACTTTGATGGAAATATAATTTTTGAACAAAAAACTTACATAAGTACTTACTATAAAAATCCAAGCAGTGGTGACAGAAGCTTTTTTTGGGAGGGTGCAAAGTGGGTATAGACCCATTGGCGGCATCTACACTACAGCAGAGCTGCGCTTGCTGTACATGGGCAAATTTCATGTACAGCATGCTGTACATGAGAAAACTCGCTGTACATGAGAAAACTCGCTGTACATGTACAAATTTGCTCTTAGGTATCGGCGGGGGACAGGGGCGTAGCTACGGAGGGTTTGGGGTCTAGATCCTCCCCACCCTTGGCGTCTGGAACTTACGTAAAAAGGTGCCTTTTTGGAGCATCAAAAGTCAAATTTTCTCAAAACTTCGCCCTCGCTTCGCTCGGGCATGAAAGAAATCACGATTATATAAACAGTTTGAATCAACTATTCAAAAAATGATTCCCTTCTGATATTCCAAGTCTCCATGTCCACTTTGCACCCTCTCAAAAAAAGCTTCTGACGCCAATTCTTGGATTTGTTAGGTATTTTTATTGGTTTTCAAGGCAAAAATAATTAGTACCTATGTAAGTTGTTTGTTCCAAAATTACATTTTCATCAGTTTTTTTCCTTAAACGTGCTACAGAACTTTATAAAGTTTGAATTTAGTATTTTTATAGTGAAAGGAAATTTCATGGGGGGGGGGGGGAGGGTGAACTCAGAATTCCTTAAAAATTATAAAATTTCGGACCACCCCCCCCCCCCAATAAGAAATTTCTGGCTACGCCACTGGTGGCGGGGGACCCCCCCCCGTGTTCGACTATTCGGAAAAAAATTTTGCTGTACATGGAAAGAATCCAAGTTGCCGCCCCTGTATAGACCAGAGACTTAGAATATCCGAAGGGAGACTTTTTTTGCATAGTTGATTCAAATATTTTATATAATAATGATTTCATTCATTCCCGAGCGAAGAGAGCTTTGAGAAAATTTGATTTTTAATGCTCCAAGAAGGCATTTTTTCACGTAAGTTCCTGACGCCAAGGGGGAGAAATTAGTTTTGGGAAATTAAAAAATAGAAATACCAAGATTACAGACGAAATTACCCAGAATTACGAAGAAATACAAAAATTAGAAAATGATCTTGAAAATGATATTTTTAATTTTAAAAAAATGATCTAGATCAGATCAGATTAAAAAATAAAATATGATCTAGATCAAGATCAAGATCATTTTGACACAATGATGTTTGATCTTAAGATCAAATGATCTAGATCATGCCCAGGTCTGGTATATAGGTAGTCTAGATCATTGTTGTACACACCCGGGTGATGAGGTAAGTGCAGGGATAGTGACGTCAGTGGTGGAAATGAACATATTAAACAGCAATACGCGATGTCTGCGCATGTTCCGCGATATCGATGCTTTTTTCCACACAAACTCGCCTATCTAGACTACCTACATCATCGTGGTAAAAAAAAAAAACATTAAATTTTATATTTTCCCGAGCGAACCGAAAGCAGAAAATTTCAAGAAAATTATAATTTTATACATAAAAAGATCTTGGCCAGATAAGAGGTGAATTCAGCCCTGGCTCCGATTTTCGATTCAACTCCCTCAGATGTTCTCCCTTGATGTGAAAAAGTTCTGGAAACATTTTTGACACCCCCCCCCCCCCATTCCTTTTCGGTGCTATGGCTATTTTATTGCATTATTTTCAAGAATTTTTAATTTCAATGGAAGCGAAGGAAATTTTCTGTTCTTTGGCACAAAGTGACATCCAGTCAGTATGCACTTTGCTATTTAAATTCTTAATAGATAGTAAACTGTCTGTTTCAGCATCCAATTTGAAATTGTGGATGAATGTGAGCGCAGATCCTTGTGACGATTTCTATCAGTACGCGTGCGGAAATTATAAGCTTGGATCCCCATATTCAAGAACTTCAAATTTAGAAACAACATTGGATAAAAATTACGAAGACATTAAAGGTTAAACTTTCATCAATTATTCACTTTAAATAGCCATGAAGTCATCAGTTGCATTACACCAGTTTGTATAACTTATGATGCTTAGAGTTTCTCCTAAAGAAAAATAACGACGATGAGCCTGAAGCGGTCCATAAAGCCAGAAAGTTATTTAATATGTGCTTAAACATGGGTAAGTGTTGTATAGGTGAGATATAAGTCATAAATATCCGTATGAAAATGTTTAATGAAGTATTTTAGAACATTTGGAAACCTTTTTTACTCTACATTCAAGTGATTACCTATCTTCTTTTGTGTAGTCATTATTGTTAGGTATTAGGTACTTGACAATATTGAAAAAAAAAATACATCCCATTAAAATAAAAGCAAAATCAGCATTCTTACGCAACAATGTTAAGTAAGAATGCTGATTTTGTTGAGTTAACATTACCTATTTTATAGATACCGTACTTATTTACGTATACCTATTATTTGAAACTTTATAGACATTAGGAAAGAGCAATTGAAACATTTGAAAATACCGTCACTGACCAGCACTGATCATGAATACGTGGACGAATTTTTCGTGTATGTACCTAGACCTACTGTAGCTATACTTATGTGTACATAGAATTATGTGCAATTTCAAGAGGCTTTTAACTCTATCGAAAAGGAAGTTAAAATTCCCAAAAAGGCGTTTCTTCGAAAAAATTACACACGTTTCGCTCGATAGAGACTAGAGCTAACGATTTCCAATCATCAGATAATAATTCAAGAATTTACCTTTAATTTAAGAAATAAAATGAGATATTTTTTCAAGTTTCTCTATTTTTCACTTTTTTTGCAGAAATTATCGCCATTTTAATATTTTATTTCATCATAAAATTGAATTTGATTCGAAAAAATTGGTTTTCTTAAATTCATGAGGTTGAGGCAATCTTTGATACACCGCAACTGTTAAATCTCGGTGTAAATGGCTCACCTTGCTCTCCACCTCCTCGCCCGATTTCAGGAGGAAAAACTTTGCACAACATTTGTTGAAAATTTGATCTTGAAAACGAATTACTGAGTTATTTTTGCGGAAAAATTAAACTCTGGGGCATAATAAAGAAAAATCTGAGGAATGCAATCAGCTCGAGGTCTAGAGAGTAGTATTTTTCAGAAGTGGTTTGGGGGCACCCTTGCCCCTTTCCTTCAATAGAATGCATGCTGGCTAAACAATTTTTCTCCTTAAAATATTTCAAATTTTCCTACATAAATGTTTTGTTGTACACAGTAATTTACCATGTACCTTTCTAATAATAACTATTTATAGATCCAGAACGAACACGTTCGCATGCTTAAAATTGATCAAATCCAAATTTCATTTGGCTATTAGCTATATGTACGCGCAAGAAAAATATAGGAATGCTAGAAGTGAGGTAAGAAAATTTTCAAATAAGTACTTATGGACTTGATAAAACTAATCACATTTTTTGTGTTTTCTAATAAAGACGATGACGTTGAAGGAGTATTGCATTGTTGAAGTTTCGTTATTTTTTTAGTCCCTCCGTTCTCATTTTCAGAAATTTTTGAATTTTTTTAGGTTATCGAAATGTTGAAATATACGCGAGAAAATTTCTTTAAAATAATCGAAGAAGTAACATGGATGGACACACGAACCAAAAGAAGAGCTTTACAAAAATTGACATCAATGGGGCAATATATCCCGTACCCGGATTTCAACGAATTACCTGAATTATCTGAAGCCCTAGACGAGCTATATCAAGTGAGATATTATTTTTTATTTAGGAATGCTTCCGCTGCATGGACTAGAATTCTAGCTTTTGAAAGTGTAATTTAGGTACCCACTAGCGTCGAAAATTATCAATTAAAAAATACGTGTACCTACCTAATTAATTTTTCAGATTGATATAGATGAAAATGAAAATCCTTTGGAAATAATGTCAACATTACAAGAAATTTTGAATTTCAATCGAGAAAAAGCTAGAGAGGAACATAATAATCCTTTTAAAGAAGAGTAAGTAAATCTTCAAGTAAATACATGTACCTACTTCTATCATCAAAGAAGGTACAATACTTGGGTACCTTCCTAATAGATGATGATATAAAAGTTTGATATTTTGCAGCCACGTGTTTTCTTCCATCACAAATTTTGACGGCTTTTCATCATTCTATAACGTTGAAATGAATTTCCTCAGTAAGTTCACATTCGTGTATGATTTTTAGTGCATGTATATTAGGGTGGATCAAAAAAAAAAAAGCATATCTTGGATTTTTACCAAATTTGGAAAAATGGTATACTTTGAGTGGGAGACTTCACAAAAAATTTTTGAGCCGTCTTGGGGCAAGGGGAGGGGAGCAGGAGGTGCTCAAAGTGCACCTCCTTTCGAAAAAAACGCTGTTTTTGCGTTTTTTTGCAAATCAAAATTGTGTGAGAAGCCTTCGTAAGACTTAAAAGATGCGATTTAAGTTTCTACATCTCCCTAAACCATCGCCATCCTTCTCCGATCAAAACTCTGACTGCTACCAGGGGGTTGAAATGTTGCAGATTGCAATATTTCACTAATATGAAATTATCACTTAGCTGGAATGATTTTTTTTTTCATCGACTAAGTGAACAAAAATTTTTGTCCATCACTGAAAGTGAATTTTGAAAAAAAAAAATAGAAAATTATGTACACCAGTGCAACCAACAGCAAATCATAAAATTTCAAAATACGGAATTTAAATCGACTTTGAATTGATTATTTTTTTTTCGGAAAATATAATGTATTTTTTTTTCAATCACTGAAAGTGTAGGTTCGTTCAAGCGCTCCAAAAATTATGAAAAAAAATCGTGAAATTCATAATTTTCAGAAAATTTTAGGGTGCCTTTCCACTATCTTTCCACTAACAAGGATCATCCATTACCATTCACTTTTATACATGTAAAATTTCATTACCATTTTTTCGATGATAATTGATAAGTTCTTGCAAAATTTGTTTAATGACGATAAAATTAGTGCTTAAACGTAATACACGAAACGACACCTTTCAATTTTTATCAGCTTTACACTAAAAGATGTGAAGTTTTAGAAAATAATGATAGGTAACCACTTATTTTTTTACACCATTGGCATTTGGTGAGAACGCACCTTTGGTTAATGCAACCAAAAAAATTATGAATTTCACGATTTTTTTTCATAATTTCGGAGCGTTCGAACAAACCTTATATTTCGAAAATTTTCTTAGACCATATAGTATTAACAATATGGTCTAAGAAAATTTTGTATGTCAGTGCAGCCAGTTACAAATCGTGAAATGCCACACTACGGAGTAAACGTTGGCCTCGAATTAATTTTTTTATCGTTTGAAAAATACACAATAATTTTGGTTTCAATCATCAGAAATAAAAAATTTAAAATTTTTCTTTGAAAATTTTGTGCATTAGTCCAGAGAGTTACTAATTGCGATATTCTGATATTATGAACCCGAATCCATTATTTTTTCGTCAAGTGATTGGACCAATTTTTTCTCCTAATCAATAGAAGTTCGTTTCGAATTTGAAGACATTGAAACCAAAATTATTGTGTATTTTTCTAACGTTAAAAAAATTAATTCGAGGCCAACGTTTACTCCATAGTGTAGCATGTCACGATTTGTAACTGGCTGCACTGACATACAAAATTTTCGAAATTCGGCATGAAAGTCTGACGTCACATTTACCACCACAACTGCATATTATCAGTTGTGTACTTTTTCAAAAGGGGGATTGCGAAAAAATTAACATTGCTTCTTATGAGAGGTCTATAGTTTTTCCAATTTTTTTCATTTCTGATGTATGTAATTCTTTTTGTTTTTACAATTTTGACTAATTTGATAGCTTAACTCGTCAAAATTATCAAAAAATAAAAAATTCAACACATCTACACTGAGAAAAATTGAAAAAACGATAGAACTCCCATAAGAATCAATGTTAATTTTTTCGTCGTTCCCCCTTTTGAAAAAGTACACAAATTGGTACATGAACTGATATTTGCATTGTGGTGGGGCGATGACGTCAAGACTTTGATGCCGAATATACTTTCAGTGATTGAAAAAAAAAAACATAATATTTTCCGGCAAAAAAATAATCAATTCAAAGTCGATTTAAATTCCGTATTTTGAAATTTTATGATTCGCTGTTGGCTGCACTGCTGTACATAGATAATTTTCTATTTTTTTTTCAAAATTCACTTTCAGTGATGGAAAAAAATTTTTGTTCACTTACTCGATGAAAAAAAAAATCATTCCAGCTAAGTGATAATTTCATATTATTGAAATATTGTAATCTGCAACTTTTCAACCCCCTGGTAGCAGTCAGAGATTTGATCGGAGAAGGATGGCGATGGTTTAGGGAGATGTAGAAACTTGAATCGCATCTTTTAAGTCTTACGAAGGCTTCTCACACAATTTTGATTTGCAAAAAAACGCAAAAAACAGCGTTTTTTTCAAAAGGAGGTACACTTTGAGCACCTCCTGCTCTTCTCCCCTTACCCCTCGGGGGCTCAAAATTTTTTTGTGAAGTCTCCCACTCAAAGTAAACCACCCCACCAAATTTGGTCAAAATCCAAGATATGTTGTTTTTTTTCGATCCACCCTAATGTATATCTACGTAAAATACAATTATGGGTATATAGATACATATTATATATGTACAATTCTGCGTGGCTCTTTTTTACACTCGCTGAAAAAAAAAGAATTATTTTTCGGAACTCCTTTCTCTAGTTTGGTACCACTTCGTGAGAAAATAACGCACAACATTTTTTTTAGCCAGATCAGGCCCATTTTTCTGAAAAATTAACGTAGCGCGTGCGAGCTCATTCTGCTCTGCTAAGTCTCGAAAATATCGAGTGCGGTATCGAAATCCACCAACGAACCAAAAGTAGAACTTTACAAAAATTGAAATCAATGAGGCAATATATATCCCGTACCCGGATATCAACGAATTACCTGAATTGAATTATCTGAAATCCTAGACGAGCTAATTCCATTGAAAAAACAAAAACAGGATGGACCTATTGAAGAGGTGACGGGGAGGGGTCGTAAAAAATTCAAAATACAAATATCAAGTGGGTGTTACTGTGAGCGAATTAGTGCAATTTTTTAGGGGAAAAACATTTTTAGCTAGCCAAGCTTTTATTGCGAAAAGCTGTCCAGGATGGTCCCCTGACTGACCTCCAGAAAGTCTACACCCCCTAGACCCCTCGCTAAATTAGGCTCCAACCCCCTCAAAATTATTTTTCCACAATAACTCCTCGGGGTTTGATTTTACAGCAAAAGTGTGGCACCAAACTAGGAAAGGGTCCTGAAAAAAATCCAAAATTTTCTTCAAGAGCCACCATGATTATCATATACGGAAAAATCAGACACTACTGTTGGTATAATGTGTCATTTTCTTTTGCTTGAACAGGTATTTCTGCTGTCGATATGATGCCGCCGTTATTTGGAAACGATATAAAGTACGAGCATATTTTTTTTATTCCATTTACATTTGTTAACGAATTGGTGTTTTTTTTTCAGAGCTCTGAATTTTGGTGGCTTAGGCTGGACGATAGGTCATGAAATGATGCATGCATTTGACCCTGAAGGTAAAATTGAAAAATTTTTAATTCAAGTAGTGTGGTATAGGTATCTATTAACTGTTGATACATCTGTAGACCTAACAAAAGAACTTAACGCAGGCTGTAACAAAAATTTCAAATTTTTTTTCAAATTAGGATAACTTACTGAGCAAAAATTGACTGTCTAATAACAGATTCGAGGTTTCCGTCCTTTCCATTCTAGCTTTCCTGTTTTGTGAGCCCTTTGCATATAATACAATTGTACATATTTTGGAGTTTATTAAAGTAAACAATAAAAAAGTGTTCTTTTTCAATGAGGGAACTCTAGAAATGGGCTGCTTTCTTTGATCTTATGTAGTGTCTAGGGGTGCTTTAGGATAGAAGCAAGGCCTCCCATCCATAAGTAGGTAACACAGTTGCGAGTGACCTTCATATTTTTTTCTGAAACGTGCTTATCTTTGATTAGTTTTCCATCAACACCAAAAATTAAAGAGTTCATTTATTTTGAGATGAGGTGTTATTGCACTACAGGTGCGATATTATTGATATTTCAGTTTTTAAAAAATGAACCGGCGATTATTAACATAAAATTGTCCATATTGCAAAAAAAAAAAACCGTACAAAAATGTTGTTTTTATAGCAAATTTTTAAAATTTTCAGCGTTTTGTATGGAAAGAAATGACTAAACGAAGAAACTAACAACGTCGGATTCGTGTTTAGCGATTCAAAATACCCCGATAAACATCCTTTTTGCGATAGTTTTACTTGAAAACTCGAAATTCGCTATTTTTGAGATGAAAAATCAGTGGAAAAGATGAATTTTAAGACTTCAAGCAAAACAATCGCGAAAAGGGTGTTTGTCGGGGTATTTTGACCCGCTGAACACGAATTCGACATTTCGACGTTAGTTTCTTTATTTAGCTATTTTTCCCATACAAAACGCTCAAAATTTTAAAAATCTGCTAAAACAACAACAATTTTTCTGCATTGGTTTTTGCGGTTTTAGACCTTAGTTCAAAGAAACCGTCAAAATAAAATACTCAGGGAAAGTCTGCATAAGAAATGTAGACTTTGTATGTAGAATTACCCCCAAAATTTTGACTGTAATGATAAAAATTTTTGTGTTTAATGTCCAAAAAAGGTTTTATTCATCAGTTGGTAAAATGACAAATTTTCCCAACTAATGTGTGGAAATGTTCAATTTTCCCAACTCACAAGTAAAAAATTCCGTCGGGGGAAGCTTCCCCCCCTTCGCTCTTCCGGTACGTCACTGCCAATGTTACGATTAGCTATTTCTTCAGTATCCTTGAAGACAGCAAAGAGTGGATTTATTTTCAAGTTTTGTGAATCAGGGAGGTGTAGAAACTTGAATCATAACTTTTTAAAAGGGAACCAATGACCAAAACTCGCAGCAAGTGGCATTACCCAAGAGTGGCAAAAACTTCGTTAAAAAATAGGCCCACTTTGTGATCCTTTAGCTACGAATCGCTTTAACCTAGGAAGCTCAGAATTGTTTATAAGCTCCTCCATTCAAAGTAAACGACTTTAATTTTCGTCAACATCTAGGAGATAGGTTGTTTTTACTCCACATTAACTTATTAATATACGAGTATAACTAGATTAGGTAGGTATCTATAATAAACATCCTGCATTTTTTAGCAAGAGCATACAACGAGTGGGGCATAAAAGAAAACTGGTGGAGTGAAATGAGTTTACAAATTTATAACAGAAAAATAAAATGTTACAATATTACAAAAAAGGTAAGCTAAAATTTTTCATTGGCACCGATATACGTATATTGTGTATGTCCACGTTCATAGGATCCACTTTGTTGAAAATGGTCAAAAAGATGAAAAAAAAAATTGTTTGTTTTGTATACTTGAAGGCGTGGTCTATCACCTGGCTTGAACATTTTTTCGATTCCGCGGTTTTATCGCGAGATATTAAGCAAAAAGCAAAACGTCGCGGATGAGAAAGGGCCCACTTTGTCGACACCCACTTTTCAATGCTTTTTCCCTTCGTACAGTTCGCGCGACTGATATCTCAAATTTAAAGGACTCATTTTGTCAATATTCACTATACTTCTTCAAAAATTGTCAAAAATTCAAGATTTAAAAAATTTCGAAAAAATTTTAAATTGATTAAAATCAATTTTAAAGCTTATGTATTTTGTGAAAATCAAGGCCAGAAAGCTCATTTTTAAAAAAAAACGTGTTTTATAACTTTTTTCAATTTTTCTTCATAGGTAAGTGAAGAAATAGAAATTTAAAAAAGCTACAAAACATGGATTTTTCAAAAAAATTGTTCTTTTTGATTTAGATAGTCACTAAAAAATAAGCTCTAAAATTGATTTTAATGAACTTCAATTTTTTTGCATTTGAAAATTTTGAATTTTTGGCAATTTTCGAAGTATTGAAGGCTCTTGCGCGATCGGAAGATATGAATCGATTTTGAAATTTTTTATTCTATTATTCTAGTCCCCTCAGTCAACAACTTTTGCACGTGGTAAAACTTTCCGAAGTCGAAAATGTTGGTTTTCCGACCCACCTTATAACGTATATCTTCTTACCTAATACAAACAATAAATTTTTTTATATATGTATATTTTACGATGTTAGGAAAATGATGAACCCACGATAAGTACAGTAGACGAAGATTTTGCAGACAATGGAGCATTTAACTTGGCATTACTTGCATACAGAAGGTATGTATCTGAAAGAGGAGTAGAACCACTTCTGGTACACTTCGAAAATTTTGCTCACGAACAACTCCTCACTTTGGAATTTGCCAACGTAAGTAATTGCTATTCATCAACATACTTTTGTACATTACTTACCACTTACTGAAGAATGTAAAAAGTGATTCTTATCGATTTACATGTTATACAGATCTTCTGCGCACATCCGCTATCGGATGCTTACATGAAAGGTTCCACCGGGTTACATAGTCCGTATGAAACACGCGTGAATGGAGTTTTGCGAAATTCGAACGCTTTTGCGAAAATTTGGAAATGTCCGAGAGGCAGTGGAATGAATCCTTCTGCCAAATGTTCATTTTGGTAATTCGGCGTTACAGGTGGGACTAAAAAATTGATCTGATTTTTTTGTGGGCAAAGTCATGTTTACTACGACCATTTTCATTTCAAAAAATTTGAAATCTTTTTTCTGAATTTTTGAACACGTTAAAAATGTGAAAGGAATAGAAAAAGAATGCAGCTCTCATAACTTCCTTTCAACTTCAATAATTTTTTTACTCGTTTTTCATAGAATGATACCACATAATTTGAACTGTACACGTATGACAATACAAGATTTGATTTTGTAAGCTATGTATATGTATATAGGGACTAGGTACATACAATTTTTTTTCAGAATTTTGCGTTTGAAACATCATGTAGAAAACTCGATTTGAAGTTTTCAAACACGAGTTTCGGTTAGAAAGTATGGTGTACTATCCACGTAAGTTTGAAAAAATTCGGTTCAAACTCGCGGAAATAAAAATTCTTAAAGGAAAGGCTAAAAGAAGTACCATTTTGCCCCATAGCAAGGGCTCAGAGAGAAGTGGGGAGTTTTTACCACGTGGTTTTCAGACCATTAGTATCAAATTCCGTCGTTCAGTTTCAAAATTCAGCTCTGGGGCAGATTCGTCTATCTTAATCGTCGGTACCTTTTTTTTTTTTGGAATTTTGATATTTGAAAAAAAAATTCTGTCAACATTTTTAGGTAAGTACAAGCGTACATTACATACATAGGTCGTTTTTCAGCGATCTTGTTTAGAATCGTTTTCATTTCTCTCAAAGTTTCATTTTTCAACGATTATTAATTTTTTTATACTCCGTCAAAATGTTCACTCGTAATATTTTTGTGATCTTGAAAATTTTTTTCGTTTTCAAAATTTTCAAGTAAGTATTCATAACTTTTTTCTTCGTCTTAAAAACTTATCAAACTTTACTTTACTATTTTATTTACACCTATGTAGTAAAATACAAGTAGGTAAGTGTATGTACTACGAGATCTTAATAAAGACGTACATAGGTATTTTAATCATTGCAATAAGTAGTGTTTCAATTGACACTTCGCTTCAGCCATTGTGTCATTGCACAAAATGTAAAAAAATTGTCGTCGTTTCTACATTCACAATTTTTTTTTGTTCCTGACGCAAATAAAACGTGGAATTGCGTCCTCAGTGGGCTTCCATATGTATTATTTGTGCTCTAGTAATCTAAAACAGGAGTGCAAAAATTTCAAACGTTGGATCAGGGGTGGCAACCTTTTAGTCTACAATCCAAACACATAAAAGTGTTCACCTGCTGAAATTTTTTGCCAACCGGAAAAATTATCTGAGGTAATGTAGATACGACCTGCGACACCCCAAAAAGCATGATTTCAACATGCCAGCCTTGCACAATGGGGGGGATGGAGCCTCAAATGTGTGTTTTTGGGAACGAGGTGAGAACCAAAAAATTTAAACGGGGTCATATAGGGGACCTTTGACAGATACTAAATATGTAATTTTTTTCGCTGAGACTTTGCACAAACGGATTTTATCGCAATTTGAATGCAGTTTTTAAGCATTTTTGACCTTTTTTGATAGTTATATGCCCCTCCAGCAACAAGTACGATCAGCAACCAAGAGACTCTTGCAAATTACATTCAGTAAGTTGATTTTAAACCAAAATTCGAAAAAACGAATGAAAAATACCTGCACAACGATGAGTAGCAGCATCAAGTAGCTCTTGTGACGTACCCCCACTCCATATTTTAATTTTGTAATTTTTCATCAAAAATACCCGTGCGACCTATCAAAGTACGTTAAAATTTTATGTGAAATCCAAAAATCATGCTCATTTTGCATTTTACCCCTCGAGGGGGTGGTTCCACCACCTTAAAATCTAGTTTTGTAATTTTTCATCGAAAATACCAGTGTAACCTATTAAAGTACGTTAAAATTTTATGTGGAATCCAAAAATCATGCCCATTTTGCAGTTTACCCCCTCGAGGGAGTGGTTCTCCCACCCTAACATCTAGTTTTGTAATTTTTAATCAAAAATAACCGTGCGACCTATCATAGTACGTTAAAATTTTATGTGGAATCCAAAAATCATGTCCATTTTGCATTTTACCCCCTCGGGGGAGTGGTTCCCCACCCTGAAATCTAGTTTTGTAATTTTTCATCAAAAATAATCGTTCGACCTATCAAAGTACGTTAAAATTGTGTGTACAATCCGAAAATCAAGTACATTTTACATTTCAACCCCTCGGGGTGGTTCCTTTTCAGATTTGAATTTGTATAGATCTAAGACTTAACAAATTTAAATTAAAAAATAAATCTTGTGAAATATTACAATAAATTGTATTACCTCGCAGCAAAAGATTTCATGAAAATTAGAAAATTAGATGTTGGTGTGGAGGACCCTCCTTCCCCCAATGAGGTAAAATGTGAAATGAGCTTGATTATCTAATTGCACACAAAATTTCCACATACAGTAGAACCCGGATTATCCGACATGATCGGGGCGGAGGAGGTGTCGGATAACCTGAAATGTCGGATAATCGAAAAGTAGAGTTTTTCCGATCAAAACACAGGATAAATGAGTTTTTGATATCAAAAAAAAGAATTCGATACCCATATGTATATTGGAAAAAAACTAGTATAAAACTAAAATTAACAAGTTCAAAGCAAACAAAAGTGATCACGTCGAAATTTGCAAATAAAACATACTTTTAGGTAGAACTATGTACTAACCACTACGTACCACTTCAAAATTTTTTAAAAATAAAGAAAACAATCGGTCCTAGAACTAAATAGTAGGGTGGGCCGAAAAACCAAAAATTTTGATTTTCGAAAAGTCCCCCCCCCCCCCACAAAAGTTGTTGGCTGGATAGACTACTAAAATAAAATAAAAAATTTCAAAATCGATTCATATCTTCCGATCGCGCAAGAGCCTTCAATTCTTCAAAAATTGCCAAAAAATCAAAATTTTGAAAATTTTGAAAAAATTTAAAATTGACTAAAATTAATTTTAGAACTTCTGTAGTGACTATCAAAACCAAAAAGCACATTTTTTTGGAAAAAATCAGTGTTTTATAACTTTTTTCAATTTTTTCAGAGTCGAAGAAACATGAGAAATTTAAAAAAATTGTATAAAACATGGATTTTTTCAAAAAAGTTGTGCTTTTTGCTTTAAATAGGCCCTAAATAAGCTCTAAAATTGATTTTGATGAATTTTGATTTTTTTTTTAAATTTTTAAAAAGTTATGAAAATGTTGAATTTTTGACAATTTCCGAAGAATTGAAGGCTCATGCGAGATCGGAAGATATGAATCGATTTTGAAATTTTTTATTTTATTTTTCTAGTCTATCCAGCCAACAACTTTTGTGGGGGTAACTTTTCAAAAATCAAAATTTTTGGTATTTCAGCCTACCCTACTAAATAGTGTCAATTCTCAATGCTGCACTGCTGCACAACGTTTACAACACATTTTCCTATATATTTGGAGCTAAATTTAGGACATGTCGGATAATAAATTATTAACCGACATTTGGGTGTCGGATAATGCAGTAGTGTCGGTTAATATTTTTTGATCGGATAATCGAGATGTCGGATAATTCGAGGTCGGATAATCCGGGTTCTACTGTACTTTGATAGGTCGCACGGTTATTTTTTATGAAAAATTACAAAATTAGATTTTAGGGTGGGAGAACCATCCCCTCGAGGGAATGAATTGCAAAATGGGCATGATTTTTGGATCCCACATAAATTTCAACGTATTACGATGAGTCGCACGAGTATTTTTGATGAAAAAACACAAAAAAAATTTAGGGTGGGGGAACTACCCCCTGGAGGAGGTAAAATGCAAAAGGGGCATGATTTTGGATTCCACAAAAAATGTCAGGCCCGGCGAGAGGCGGGTACAGGGGGTGCACTTGCACCGGGCCCGCGTTTTTTTCGAAATGTTAGGAGG
Source organism: Pseudococcus viburni (assembly GCA_033439095.1). NCBI lineage: Eukaryota > Metazoa > Arthropoda > Insecta > Hemiptera > Pseudococcidae > Pseudococcus > Pseudococcus viburni. The sequence continues at coordinate 64,874 of JAVBJF010000486.1, read as the reverse complement.
GGCCCGCATGGGGCCCTCAGCAGAGCCCTATGCACCCATGCGAGCTCCCTACGGTTTTTAAGGAATTTGCAAATATCTTAATTCTTAAAAAACAAAACAAGTTGAAGAATTGCCATCTTCAACGATCGATTTTGAACATGTTATAGATGATTTTGCTGCAAAAAAGGCCAGAAAATCGTGTTTGTAATGCCATTGTAGCTTAAGTTGTAAATAGATAGATTTTTTTTTGTTTTAATGTATCAACAATTGTCCAATAAATTATGATATTTTCTGTTGTGTTGGGAAAGAGGGGCCAGGGGGTGTTACAAAAAATTTCTACAAATTATTTTTTTTAAAGGGGGGCCCGCAAAATTTTTTTGCACAGGGCCCGCATTTTCTCTCGCCGGGCCTGAAAAATGTTGACGTACTATGGTAGGTCGCACAGTTAATTTTGATTAAAAATTACAAAACTAGATATTAGGGTGGGAGAACCACTCCCTCGAGGGGGTAAACTGCAAAATGGCATGATTTTTGGATTCCACATAAAATTTTAACGTACTTTAATAGGTTACACCGGTATTTTTGATGAAAAATTACAAAACTCGATTTGAGGGTGAGGGAACCACCCCCTTGAGGGGTAAAATGCAAAATGAGCATGATTTTTGGATTCCACATAAAATTTTAACGTACTTTAATAGGTCGAACGGGTATTTTTGATGAAAAATTACAAAACTCGATTTTAGGGTGAGGGAACCACCCCCTCGAGGGGTAAAATGCAAAATGAGCATGATTTTTGGATTCCACATAAAATTTTAATGTACTTTAATAGGTCGCACAGGTATATTTGATGAAAAATTACAAAATTAAAATTTGGAGAGGGGTACGTCACAAGAGCTACTTGAGGCAAAAAGGTGCCTTTTTCAACGATTTTTTCCCATTTTTAGTAATTTTTTTCCAGTATTGTCATTATTTACAAACCCTTTACATTCCCGGCATGTAAATAATGACATTAATAAATAAAAAAAACTACTAAAAACGGAAAAAAATCATTGAAAAAGGCACATTTTTGCTTATAATCCACACGGACGCAGACGGACGCAAAAACTATTTGGAAAATCGCACTTGAAACTACCACTTCACCTGTAACATTTTTCGTGCTGAGGCGTGGCACTTAAACTTTTGGTCTAATTTATATTACTAAAACCGCAAAAATACCTTAGATTTCGATCTACTACACGATATTTTGGTTTAACTCCAATTTCAGCACCCCACCCCTTCCCTCTTACTTTCACAAAAAAAAATTGTCGGATTCGTAATCTACGACCTCGAAACCCAAGATTCCGATATGCTACGCGATATTATGGTGAATTTTGATTTGAGCACCCCCCCACCCCCTCCCCATGACCTTTAAAAAATTTTTTATTGTCATATTCTTAATCTACGACCTCGAAAACCTAGATTTCGATATATTACACGATATTTTAGGTGAATTTCGATTTCAGCACCTCCCCTACCCCCGCCCCATTGCCCCGAATCAATTTTTTTCTGTCAAATTCGTAATCTACGACCAAAAAAACTATATAAACACTCATTTTTACTCACTTTTATTGCTCTTTTTTTATGATACTGAATTTCGCGCGTTTTGAGGGATCTCCTGGACCACTGTGCCGCGGTTCTATTGTAATGTACTAATTGGTACATTCGGATGTGCAGCCTAAGCGTGTCATTTTGAGTAGGTACCATGTTTCATTTAGAATACCTAAAAAGTGTCTTTATTTTACTTACATTCTTTTGTTTTCTTCAAGTTTCTCGGCAGAAGATAACAAAGTATAGGTATCATTATATAATTCCTCAAACTTCTACGTGTGTGTTCCATACTGAAATATTATCATGTAAATCGAAGATTTAATCTCTTTTTTTAGTATCTATTTATGCAGTTCATACAGTCCATAGAAAAATATGTACATATGTACATAGTTAGGTTACCCATACCCACCGACATATACATATGTACAAAAATACTTGAAAATTGTTTTTTCCTTGAAATACCTATTCATTATTTCATTAATCAAGTAAGCCTATCATTTTGGGTATAATGTTTCATTTAGAGTACCTAGAATCAGTGTCTTTATTCTACATTCTTTTGTTTCCTTCAAGTTTTTCGGTAAAAGATAACTTAGTATCATCTTACAATTCCTCAAACTTCTATGTGTGTGTTCCAATTCCCTTGAACATTTCAACTGACCGATTTACTAAGTAGGTACATGGGTTTCATTAAATATGAAATCAAGACATCGGCGACAGTTCTTTCGTGTTGACCATGGAGTAAAATGTATCCTCAGTATGAAAATAGTGAATTTTGTGTTTAGTAGGTTCTATAGGTAACGCGAGTCTTGAAAATTGTGATTTTCTGATTTAAATAGTGGAATTAAGCTAGTATTTTTTTTTAAATTTTATTCTAAAGTAAGGTAATTTGGTGGATATAAATATGTGTAGAAGTGAAAGAAACATGGAAAAAAACTCAGTATTTCAACCAGTTCAACATTTGGCATTTATAATTAATATATCGGTTATATTTTTTTCTGGTAAGTCTTCAAAATGCAATCCTAAACAAGATTTATCCAAACCATAAAAACAATATATTTATTTTAGTGCTGACGTCGTCAAAGCCGCTTGTACAAAGAGTTTGCAAATCGGAAGAATGCATCGCAGCTGGTAAAGTAACTAAGTAGATAGCCAATCCTTAAAATACTGGACTATGTAATTTCATGGTTGCATTGTTAGAAATTAGCTATAAATTGAAAAATGAACTTCAACTACTGCATAGGTTTTTTTTTGTGGTAGAGTAAAATTGAAGAGGCTTGGAGGTGGAGGAAATAATGTAAGTAATTCATGACTTCGTACGTTAAATCGCAATTTCCGCAAGTATTGATGTAATCCGTTTTAAGCTTGGTATGTTAACGAAAGAAAGAAGGTACAAGATGAAATTCTGTCATTTTTTTCAGATAAAATAATTGTGATTTTCTTTATTTTCATTTCTACCAAACATTTTTTAAAAAAGCGACAAAAGTAATATTATTGGGAAAAGATAAAACTTGGGTGCCAACGATTTTCTCGAGTAAAAAGATCAATGCATGTAAGAAAGACCATTTTTAGAAAAGAGAAGTTAGAGTGGGATCCGGGGTAACAGTTTTACCTGGTCGGTATGAGATTTAAGCTCAAGTTTTGTACTATCCTCGACATCCAACTTTCGAAAAAAAGGGAGTAGTAGATGTAAACTGCTGATTCTGGAACTTGTATACGATTACCGGTAAATTACCGGTAAATTACCGTAAATTACCGTAATAATGTATATGTGGGTGAAGGGGGGAAAATGACGTCATATTTTGTGACGTCATGATGTTGTCTAAAACGACGCGTGTTGGAAGTGTAAAAAAGTGGGGGCGTGAAATTTTCCCGCTTGAATTTGAATATGACGAACGTTGGAAGATATTCGGTAATTACCGGGTGAATTATAGTTGAAAATTATTCCGCCTGGATCGTAGTATGTATTTTATGGATTTTTTTTTTTTTTAATTTGATGGATATTTTATTTGATACTCACACAGATATGTGGAGGGGTAGTTGAAAGGAGGGTATAAAAGTATAAATGGAAAGAAATGTTTGACGAATTTGACATCTATTGCGATGGCGTTGACAGAGAACAAAGTGGTTTTAAACGTTTATTTTTTAAATGAATGTAATAAGGTGACTCGTGTTGCCCCCATGAAGTACACGGAAGATAATTGTATTTCGGGGGCAGTGGAGATAAAAGAGGATGAAAAATATGTGCATTTGTGTTTCACAAAAAATTTTTTAATGTCGGAATTTAGTCAGTGCGGTTGTGGCGAGTGTTGTAACCCAGAAAGATTCAACGTTCATCCAAAAGTGGACTTTGATACGGATGTCTCCAAGTACCGAAACCCGGATGAAGTATACGCTAAAGATGACAATTGTTATGTTTCCGAAATTTTTCCATATTGGAATGAAAAAACAGATTTTTCTCCAGAAATATTTGTGTATTTTTTGGATGCGGAAAAAAGAACAAGCCGTGTTTGTTCTATCGATTGTTTAAAAAAAGATAAATTTATTTCTGGAAAATTTGAAATATTACCGAAAGAAAGATATTTTTCTTTTTGCTTTATCAAAGTTTATTACGCGGCGGTGAAGGAATGCGGATGTGGTAGGTGTTATCATCCTGATTTTTTCGAAGATTCGGAAGTAGCTCCATTCGACGATAGCGCGTCATCCTGCTATTCTACCACTTCTTCAGTATCATCAGATTTGGACGATTTTACAGATTCAGATTATGTCACCGAAACAGAGTCGGATTACAATTCTGAATAGATATTAACAAAATAATACTGATAACCATAATAAAGATGAAAATAAATTTTTGAAAAAAGTTGTTTATTCATTTATTGAATTTAACGTTACAATACTTGTTTTACATTTCCATTAAGAGCGTAGTAAGAAAATAATCTATCGTAAATTATTACACAATAAGCTGTGGTGTTGGCTGGAATGTTTGCGTTTGTTGTAAAATCAATTCTAATATTGATGGGTCCAGCTCCAGATGCATCTAGGGTTTCTTTTTGTTTTGAGCAATCAAAATAAATTAAAGGAAATGGATAATCTCCGTCAAAGAACTCGGAAGATGATACAAAATTTTCGGGAAATGGTTTACCGTAATATGACATTTGAAATTGACAAAACATGTGGTATAAAATTTCATAATGATTATGTGTAGGGTTCAGGTTCAACGCTTCTTGAGGGTATTGATCTTCGTTCAAGAATAGACGAATGGATTGTAATCCGATTAAATCAAAACGGGTAACATTAGCGGAATAAACGTTGCGACGATTGGTTTGAAATGCGATAATTATGTGACGTGGTTTGAGTAGTGAATGAGATACACGTAAAGGCCAAGATATTTGTGTGGTACTTGGAAGTGTAGGATATTCGTAATAGTCCCACTGACGGAATGATAGATCAATCTTACGGTTATCTTTCACAATGTTTAGTAGTTGTACACGGGCATAGTCTGCCAATTTGATGACGGGTATTTTCCAAGAAACTTCGGATAGCGTTATTGTGGGATTAACGTGTCTAATGTGATCGGCTGCATCACCAGTAGTTGCCGCACCAGGATGTACGAAAATATTGCTATCGTCTCGAGATCGTATTAAAATTAGTTCTTGAGTAGAATTTATTATTGGTTTACGATAATCTTCGGCAAATCCCAGTAGAAATTGTAGCGGTATGTAGACTTGAAAATAACCTTGGCTAGAAGCGGGTCTGTACGAGGTGCTGTAGGGTGTGCTTGAATGAACAAATCCACATGATTCGTAAAATTTCGAGTTTGCAATGGTCTTAGACAGGTATGATTTTATCGTTGAAGTTAAACCAACATTGAGTGTACGATCTAGTACAACGCTGTTTAGTTCGTACGAAATACTGGTAAATAACTGCATCATTCCGTTGTATGCTATCGGGTGACTGTAGGCTGTGCTGTTATTCCGTTCGATGCGACCAACGATGAAAATGTACGAATAATGCGGAATTGAAATTAAATCTTTGGAGAATATCGGTATGCGTATTTCATCGTTGTATGAGAGATTATTAGAATTGAAACTTTTAAATGTTACATATGTCCAGCTGGAAATCGAGTTGTCAAACGAGACAGGTTCTAAAATGTCGAGATTGCCTTCTCCAATCATAGATAAACTTTTAATTACGGTGGTTAGTAGGATAGAAAATTAGCGACGAATAGCGCGTCGTTTCCGTTTGCGAAGTTTTAGTCCGAGGGATTTTAAAAATTTCAAGTTATTTTTCGAGAGTTTTTTACCTACACCGGAACCAGTGGTAGCCTTCTTCTTTTTTTTACCTTTTCTTGATTTTGACTTAGTTTTTGGTTTAGCCTTTGAGAATACGGCGGATGAGGATTTTCCTTTGGTTCCTCTATTGTAAATGATCATGGAATAGCGGATGTGGGGATTTGACGTAGGTGTAAGACCAACATAAATGGTTTTCTAAAGAGTATCGGATCAAATCCGAAGTCATCAATTCTGATACCAATCGATGAGATGATAATTTCTGTATTGCTTCTTTCGTTATTTGTAATTAGAGGCAGATAAATTAAATTTTTGGGGTTTTCGGAGAGAAGGTGCCGTGTATTGGAGTTCAATACCATAAACGAGTATAATATATTGGTAGCTTTACCGTTTTTGAAGCAATGAGATAAAACTAAATCGCTCTTAATATTTATAGTTTTTAGAAATAGAGATGGCCGTCCTGGAGTTTGCCGTTTAGAACGAGGAAGTAGTGGATCATCCTCATTAGATAGTTGTCTTTTGGCTCGACTATTTTCCGCAGGTTCGTCGAGTTCGCAATACGCTTCTCCTTTATCCGTGTATTTTATCGGTTTACCAGCGCAAATAATTTCAGCTTCGCTCATAATCGACGGTATATCGGTGTTGTTTGTTGAAGAATCGGTGGATAACGCGTCTTTTGGGTTAGGATAATATTCTGTTCTCGTTTTGGTTATACTTTCTTCTAAAACAGTTTTTCGCTGACTTCTGGCAGGTGGTGGTGGAAGAGCAGGACGTGACGGAGGTTGTGGAGTAGGTTGATCGGCTGGTATACCTGAAGGAGTACTACCAGCTGGAGTACTACCAGCTGGAGTAGTGGGTGGAGTGGGAGGAACAATTGATGGTATGGTCAGAGGAGAAGAACTACTGGAAGGCTGATGTGGTGCAGGGGGAGGTGAAGGTGGAGGGGTAAGAGGAGTAAAGGAGTGTTCTTGTTCGGTATTTGTAGTATTATTATGTTGTGTATTATCGTTCCAATTGAAGGAATCAACATAGGTCAATGACACAACGGCCAATTCATATTTTTTTTTAGGTGACAAATGGATGGCAGGGAAAAAATTATGAACAAACACCGGGGTATTTTTAAAGAAAACAAAACTATAAGAAGTCATTTATTATTATTAATATTATTATTGTTATATGTGATCAAAGATAATCTGCGAAGCAAATAACTCAGCAGCTAGAGATAAACTTATGTTGATAAACTAATTTCATCGACGTATTTATAGCTTAAGAGGATGAGAGAAAAAAAAATAATTATAAATTGGCGACAGTTGTGGTGGTGCGTGAATGTGCGTTCAATAGGTACCAATGCATTAGGAGTTTTAAATTTGAAACAGCGCATCCGTCACTATGAAAATAACACGAACCAAACAGTTGTAGAAGACCTCGATATTGTTGTTTTAGTTCACGAAATGCTGGGATATCGATGAATTCAGCCATCGCTTCTCTCACAAGAGGGGTTCGCTCTCTACTCCACAATGGTGAAATGGTGGTTGTGGTTGTATTATTAGTTTCTGACATCTGAGTTGTTGGTCTCCACAGATAGTACTCGTTACTTAGGAAATTTTCTAAAAATTTACATTTTTCGGTACCTTTAACGTAAATCCTAGTAGGTTTGTATCCTTCGATGATTTTTTTACGTATATCTCTCATTGCAATGTCGTATGGTTTCAATCCATAATTCCACGGAATGTGTCCAAGATTTTGAGTACACCAATCGTTTGAGTTGCGATTTTGATTGCTGATAATGGTATCGGAATATGGTGGGAGAAGAATTTCGTGGAAACTAAACTCTCCATCCAGACTGAGGCACGTAAATTCTTTGATAATCATTTCGCCTTTTCTTATTCCATAAAAGTAATTGAAGTCGACAAATAACGTTTTTTTATGATCAATTTCTCCACGATAGAGACACATTGTGACAGTAATAGTAATTAAAATCAAAGAAACAAAATCAAATGGTAACGAAATAATCTCCGCTACTCCAGTAAGAGGAATAAAAGTTTTTCATGAGCATCGCTTGTTTATATACTCTGTCAGCGGCTAAAGTTTTGATTTCAATTGTAATTAATCGACATACAACGTCATCCAGCTGTTTGAATAACTGGGATTTACTGGGTAGAATATCTTTTGCAGTTTCCTCATCTATGGTTATTGTTGAGGCATTTGTTGTAGCGGGGAAATTGAAATTTTTCTTCTTTTCTTTTTTCTTGAAACTATTGTTTACAATTTGAGAAAAAGCAAATTTAGCAAATAAGTGATACTTATTTAATACTTCCAAATGCGCAGATATCATATCGTACAGTCTTATCATTTCCCTGAATAAATTCAAATTCAAGGTAACCGGTTGAACTTCGTACGAAATACTGCTTATCAAGATGTCTTTTTCATTGTTACGGAAATGTAATTTATACCGACCAATTACAACATCTGACACTTTAATTACCTCATCTAACATTACCGAGGATGATGTTGCTGCTGCTGCTGCTGCTGTGGATAATGATGATGCTGATGATGATGATGTATGAAAGAAATTCATTATGCGATCAGATTCTTTGCGCATAAGTATAAACCATTCATTAGTGTAGATGGTCCATACTGAGACATTTTGACTATTGTTTAGGTTTGTGGTGATTCGAACAACTGGTGTAAAATTTGTCTCAATTAGTAAACCAGTTTCGAGAAAATATTCTTTCAGATTTGTAAACGCGAACGATTTTAAAATCATGTCTACGAGTCGTTCTACGATTTGCGTTGTTGTCCAGCAAAAGAAAAAATACTGAAATATTTTTCTAGTTCTGAGGTTTATATATATGTATAGTACATATGTATAGCTATAATAGGTACATTGTACAGGAAGAATATTAGGAGTTAAAAGTTGAGCCAATCAGTGGAGGAGGAGGAGGGAGGCTTTCGATTCAATTTAACTAGAAACTTCACACATAAGTGTCCACAATTGACCGTATTTATTTTCTGCTTGGCATCGTGATTGTAAACGATGGCGACATTTTTCAAGTACTGTAACAATTCCTTGGGTGGTGGGATGCAACCCATCGGATCAAAATACACCGATACGATGTTTTTTCTATAATAGTAAGCGCACCAATGCGTACCGGAATTACGAAAACTATCCATGTTCACGATCCCACATTCCAGTGATTTAGGTTTCTTGGGTAAACAATCTCTAGCAAATACGCCTCTGAAATTTCTAATTTTAAACCTTCGAATTAAACTTTTCAGCTGATCTGAATTCAAAGGTTTTTTAGCGGAAGGTAATTTTGTTTTTTTACTTCTTCTCCGATTCATTTTGATTTTGATCTTGAGATGACAATGATACGGATGTGGATTTATAAAATTTGCAATGCCAAACCTTTTTTATGTTTTCTTAGTTCGAGCTTGGGACCGATTCGATGGCGGAGAAGGTTGAACACAATACCGCTGCCTTTCTGAGCTTTGTATTGATCACGAACGTTTTTTATATTTTTAATCGCGCTCACTATGGATGATACTCCGGTGGCTAATGCTCCGACATGAGACAAAGCTGTCAATATCGGAACCAGAGGAATGAATCCTCCGGCTTGAGGTACTGGTATTATTCTTTTACGGGGAGAGCGTTTATCTGGTTTAAATTTTTTAACAGCTGCTAAGGATTGCTGAACCAAACTTGACAAGTCTTTATTGTTCTCAACGTTAGTGTTTGTTTTTCCTTTGATCGCTTGACGAGCTTTTTTGATCGCTTGGTCCAACGAAAGAGTTGTTTTCTTTCCTGCTTTCTGTACTTTTCTACGTTTAGTCCGGGATTTCTTTGTTTTTACTCGACCTCCTTCGAGTTTTCGTTTTAATTTCATAGCGTTTGTGGTCAACCAAGCGAGGCCTTTTTCTCCGAAGGAGGCGTCTTTGGCTTTAACTCGTTGCCAAGCTGCGAGTTCCAACTGTTTATCGGCTCTGTGACGAGTAGGTAAGTCTTTATGATGTGCGTAAGTTATATCGTGTTGTTTGGCGGCTTCGTCTAAAGGGTTCACACCTGGAACGTTTGCAGCCAACTTCTTATCGAGTTTAGTTCCCGGGCCAAGATAATTGTACGGAAATATGGTTAAATCGGGGCTACGATCAATTAAACTATTAATTAACCCCCTACCGATAAGAGGACGGCGATAGCGGCGATGAAAAGATTTTGATTTGCGACGCATCTGACAAATTTGTATATAAATGACTTGTAGTGACGCGTGTGATCACTATTTATACTTTTTTAGAGAGCTAGCGCATTAGCGAGCATTGACCGGGGGGCTATAGCTTCTAATTTCACTCATTTTCCCATTTCCCTTCACTCTGTAATGTCATCTGCCGGAGTAGGAGAAGATTTCAAAGTAATCGAACAGAATACAAAATTACCGGTTGTCACGGCAAATTTTGAGCCACCACATTATCAACGTGGCAAAGGGGCTGCTGCTGGAAGTACGTTGAATAGCGATAGCGGCTGGAACGAACGAAAAATACATGGTCCCTTGTTCCCAGACTGTGTACGAGGTTTAGTGATCGGACGTTCAGGAAGCGGTAAAACGAATTTAATCATTACATTGCTGAGTCATAAGAATGGTTTGAAATTCACCAATGTTTACCTCATAAGCAAAAGCTTATACCAAACAAAATACGAAAAACTGAGAAAAGTGTTTCAACTAATTCCCGAAATTGGTTTGTATTGCTATTCCACCAGTCAAGAGTTGCCTACACCGGAAAAATGTAAACCTCGAAGTGTCGTAATTTTTGACGATGTTAGTTCCACAAACGAACTGAACGAACGAATGAGACAGTACTTTTCAATGGCGAGACATCGTTATGTTTCGGTATTTTTACTATGTCAAAGTTATGCCCGAATAAGTAAGGCTTTGATTCGAGATAACGCAAATTTTGTGGTGTTATTTAGACAGGATGCGTTAAATTTGCGTCACGTATACGACGATCATTTAAGCGCCGATGATATAACGTTTGATAAATTCCTCAAAGTGTGTAAATACGCTTGGAACAAATCTCAGTTTGGTTTTGTCGTATTAGACTTGGAGAAAAATCTTTATAAAGGAAGACTTCGTAGTTCGTTCCATCACTTTATTGTTTTGAAACAGTAACGAATAAACGTGTGCCTGTGTGCATTTCAAGCAGCAGCAGCAGCAAGATGACTAGTAAAAATGAAACAGTAGCTGTTACTCGACCAGATATTGATCGAGAAATTGCTGAAAAGAAGGAAATTTGTCAGATTGCGAATAATATACGGGCAAAATACGCTAGCCTGAAAGCGATGGAAGAACAAACCCAAGAGACGTTGACTCTGATTGTTAAACCAATAACCGGCATAGAATCAAATTTAAAGGAATTTTTAAAATTTAACCAACAGACAGCTGCAGTTAAGCAATCATCTCCGATGGAAACAATAATAACCTCTAAGACAAAGAAGAGTAAAAAATCCGAACTCGATAGCAGCCAGACAACACCACCTTTATCACCGTACCAGCCAGTTGACGATGTAATCGAAGTAAACGATGACTATATTGTTCCGCCTGTAAACTTGGAGCAGCAGCAGCAGCAGCTGGAAAGAGAAACAGATTCCCCTACTCCTCATGTATCAAATTATTTACCACCCCTCGAAGATACCAGTTACGGATTAAAGTACGATGCAAAACACGATCAATACTCTATAGGTCCGGAAAATGTTGCCCTGGTGGATGGAACTACGCTACTATTGGCTGACGGATCGTTTTACGATTTAACTCCTGGTTTGAAATATTTACTTACCTGTAGAACCGTTGATAATTCGATGTTTTCTCAGCAAGACCAAAACGCTTACGGTGACATTATGGTACGTACTAGAGCGCCAAAAAAATCGGATAATTCGTGGAAAAATGTACCTAGGTTAGGCGCAAAATTTCAATTTGTCAAAGAATTAACCGCAAATCTATTTTCACCGTCAAATTCCGCTGCTGCAACACCTCTTCACCCAGCAGTAGCAGCAGCAGCAGCAGCAGCAGACACTCCTGCGGGGTTATCGTCATTTTCGCCCGATGGTAGAACATTTTACACACCTAGAGAAGTAGTACCGGTAGTTGATGATACACCGGTTGGCAGGGTGAGACAGAGACAATTATTGCAATCTCCGATAGCATCTTCTCAACAACAACAAAAAGGATCTGGAATGAGAAATCGTGGAGGAAAAGCAAAAAGAGGAAGAGGGGGAGGAGGAGGAGGGAAACGTCGTGGCGGTATAAATAAAAGACCAACAGCGATGTTGAAGAAGAAAAAGGCACCACCTCCCCCCAGAAGAGGAGTACAGAGAGCAACAGCATTAGCAGCAGCAGCAGGAACCACACGTTATATGATTCCAGATTCCAGAGCTAAATATCAGTACGTTTATTTCGACGATCCAAACGAAGTGGTGGACAGATTGAGATTATTACGCGGAGAGCAGTTGGCCGGAAATAATTCGGTTCAAGTTTCCAACGAAATTCAAAGTATTTTGGAAGAACTGGGTGAAAGGGGAATTTATTAAGTTGTTTTTTTTGTTTATCATACTACTAAGACCACCACCACCACCTGTACATATAAATTTAATTGTTTTACCTTCGTTGTTGTTGTTGTTGTTGTTGTTGTTGTAATTATTATTTGTGTGTGTAACCTCGACGACCTCGAAAACACGTGCGCTCGTGTTATAAAAGAGCAATGGCCTTGAATTTACGTCACGATTTAATAAATCAGCTGTACAGACCGGCTCGTAAAAATTACCTTCGCAGACGAGTGGAGATACGTTCGCTTCGTGACCTATATCAAGGTGATCTCATCGACATGTCCAGACACGCCTCAGAAAATGACGATTACACGTACGTGTTGTTGGTGATAAATTGTTTCAGTAAAATGCTGTACGTGGAAGCGTTAAAAACGAAAACCGGTGCGGAAACAGCTGCCGCTTTGAGAAAAATTTTCCTCACGGCGCTGGCTCCGCGTAACTTCCAAACCGACGATGGAAAAGAATTTTTCAATAAAGATTGCGAACAGCTGTACCGTGAACTGGGAATAAATCACTATTCGACGTTCAGCGTGTTGAAAGCGTCGATATGCGAACGAGCGATACGCACCTACAAGACGGCTTTGTATCGTGAAATGGCCAAACGGGGAGGTCAGTATCGTTACGTCGATGCGGAAGTAATGCAGGCTGTTGCTCGTCGACTAAACGAAACGCAGCACAGTACTACGGGTTTTCGTCCGGTCGACGTGGACGAACAAAACGAAACTCGGGTCCTGAAAAATATTTTAAAATCTACCGCTCGACGAGTAAATTTTGCCAAATTGAAAAACCCCAAATTCAAGGTGGGCGATCTGGTACGCATTAGTGCGCAAAAAGGCATATTTGCCAAAGCGTACGAACAAAATTGGAGCAACGAAGTGTTTCGCATTCGCCGGGTAATCACCTCCTCTTATCCGCCAACCTATTTACTCGAATCTCATTCAACGGCCGCCACCCCAGCCGCCGCCGCCACCGCCACCACCGCTACCACCACCAGAGATCCCATCGAGGGATGTTTCTATACGGAAGAGCTACAATCGGTACCGACGGCGGAGAATGCCAACGTTCATCTCGTCGAAAGTATTTTACGCAGACGTGGAAAAAAAGTTTTAGTAAAATGGCAAGGTCTACCGGCCACCGAAAACGAATGGATAAACGAACGCGACTTGTTTTAACACACTGCCCCCCCCCCGGGCGCGCGCGTGGCCCCCCGCGGGAGCGAAGCTCCCTAGGGGGGCGTCTAAGTGTGAGTGATACGAATAAAATTGAATTATAACGTTTTTTTTCGTGTTTTTTTTTTTATTGCATTTTTTTTGTTTTTTACACAAATACATTATTACAAGAAGGTGTTGAGCCAAAAAAAAAAATACGTAGGTATCTATAAACGATTATTAATTTAAATATTATCAAAAATTACCCAATTTTAAGATATTTCTTTTTCATTTTTTTTCTCTCATCAACTCAATGATGATGATGACGATGATGATTGATGATAATCGGTATAACTGAAACTAATGCTCCTCTGTGTCACTGGAAGATGATGCTGACAATGATGACGGAGGTGTTAGAAATATTTCTCTTAATGGTCGCCGCCGTTGTTGTTTTTGTTGTTGTTGTTGTTGTTGTTGTTGTTGTTGTGATTGCCCTCCTCCTCCTCCTCTTCCTCTTCTAACATCATTTTTGTGGATGCGCTGCTGCTCGTGATGACCATTGCAGACTGAAACAATGCCAGTGGTGGTGGTGGTGGGGGCAGAGGTGGAGGTGGAGGAGGTGACCGATGTCTATAAATTATTATTTTGCAAACATGTGAGTTTTGCATCGACAATAACAACGCCCATATGCCATACATTTTGAGCAAGCAAGACCATCCACCTCAGTTATGTTATCGAGCTTATCGAAGCATTTTAAAAAACAACAATAGTCGTGATTTTTCATTTCATTTCGCCAAGACAGCGACAACCAAGACAAAGATGACGAATGTACGCATTTTTCCCTAAACCAGGAACGATACTTTTGTACCTTAGCCAAAGCGCATTCGTACTTTAAATCCAGGCAATCGATGTCTTCGCCAAATTCTTGATGCGCAGGCAATTCGCAACTTTTGAACAACACTCGATCGTAATCTAACTTACTAGGAATTGGATAATTGAAAATTTTGAAATTTAGCACTTTATTTGCCGGAAACATTTTTTTAAATATTTCGCATTTGGTCTCGACCAGACCGTAAATTATCGCAGATCTAGGAATAACAGTGTGCAGTAAATACATCAACTCGTCCGGCTCCCAACCATCATCGCTCCATTTGATACCGTGAAATAGGTTTGTTCGAAATTCGACTTTAGATTTTTTAGGTTCAGACAAATAACGCCATTCGTAAGGAGATTTCAATAAAAAACCCCCAGTCAGGAAATCATTTTCAATACATGCAAATGCAATTTCCTTTATTACTAGAGTACCATTGGAATAGAAAAACCCTTCGCATTCCAAAATGTATCTCAACCTACCACCCCCCTCCTCCTCTTCTTCCATTTTTCCCTTTACCTCAGTTGACTCCTCCACTCCTAATGTCATAGCTTCGGAAATTGTTGCTTGTTGTTGTTGCTGTTGCTCAGATTTCTCTTCCTGTATAGAGGTGCCAATTTTTGATAGTGCCGATACTTCCTCCATTGTTGTATCCTCCTCCTCCTCCTCCTCCTCCTCCTCAGCTATCAGCGATACTCCGGTAGAACCAAATCCGCCATCTCCTCGTTCTGTTTTTTCCAAAATCTAAAATGCATTCAACAATAATAATAACAACACCAACAACAACAACACTGTTGATAATGGAAAAACAATATCCCATTCATTTATAAAGGGGGGGGGGGATGGAAAAACATGAAAGAAAACATACCTGGCATTCCTCCAATCTAGCATTGGTAAAATTTTCGCATATCAGTTGAGCCACACGATCTCCAGGTTTTATTTCAAATTTTTGGGTGGGGTGGTGATTGAATAGTACAACTCCTACATTACCCCGGTAGTCCGGATCAATAACTCCAGCTAAGGAATTTAAGAAAAAGAAAAACATGATATTTTGAGTTGAAAAATTCAAATTCCTTTTTCACCTTTGTAATAACTCTTTTTTATAATGAGAAATCAATAAACCAGACTCACCTCCTACTGCTATTTGAGACTTGACAGCCAGACCAGACCTGGGAGCAATTCTCCCATAACATCCTTCTGGCAAATCAATTTGTATATCAGTGTGAATAATTTCCATACTTTGTGGAGCAATGACACATTCTACTGGACTTTGTTTAAAAAGTTATAAGAAAAAAAAACATACAACTAAGTAAATTTTCAGACTTGGTAAACGTTTATGTACTTATTTATATGTATTTAAGTATAAATGTAGGAACACGTACGTACGTACGTATATATATACATACCTAAATAAATCAAACCCAGCTGCCTTGGTTGATGCTTTCAACGGACAGTAAGCATTTTCAGATAATTTTCTAAACTTTAACATGTTCTTTTTTGCTTTAATTATTACGTAGGAAGTTATAAAAAATTGAACACATACAACAAAAAACCACTCAATAATGAATGTACCAAAAAACTAGGTACCTATTATATCTCGAATGGGGAAAAAAAAACCACAACGCCACCTGTTGTTAAGATTCCTTCAGGTGATTATTAATACACGTTTTACACGAAAATATTAACCAAGCAGTACTGCATTAAAATGGGCAAATGCAACAGTTTATATACCAAACTTACCAGTGTTGATTATAGGGTACTGCTACTACTACCTGTGCCTTGTACAATGTATGCATGTACTTTCATATTTAATTACTCGGTGCTCCGTGGATGGATGATCATTGTGCATTCCCATCTTAAGCTTAATGCAAAAATTATGTATGTACATACTCTATTGCACTGGAATCAGCTGGGTATAGCAAAATATGATGGCAATAATTTTATCAAAATCTAACTAGCTTTATTAATTTGTTAAATTAAAATATTCTCTTCACCCATGAGGTAATTCTCTCCCAATTTTTCTTCCTAAAAATTACCTTTCACTAAACCAAAACTGCATTATAAAACAGAATGAAATTGCTCTGAAAATATCAGTTAATATCTTCTTATAGTTCATTCGCGATCTTTTTGTGTGTACGTTTTTCTTGTCATAAATCTCTCTCTTTTTGAACATGTACCTATTTTCATTATTTAACTCAATGGAGCTACGTAGTGCTTTGCTGGGCAACCAACAACTTGATTCCCGCCAACTTCTCTATCTATGGAACAACTTCATTAGCTTGACCAGAGATGGTCAAATTTCTGGAAGTGAAGAGCAGGCGGCGATCGAACATTTTATCAATGTTCATTCGGAGAGAATCATGACTGGTAAGTAATACTTAACCTGTTTTAATTTAATAGCGTACCCCCCTTCAGGCTGAGCACTTACTCTTATTAAAAGAATTCGTTTTTTTCCCTTCTTGTTTTATTTGATAGATATTTTAAAAAACGATAATACACATGGGAATATGGATGCCGTCATAATTAATGAACATCAGACATATCACCACCCAAACAGAGAAGATTTTATCCCACATTTATTTAACACTATGAAATTTAAAATTATGCTTCTAAAAAATGAACCAATGGCAGCGGATGACTTATTTGTAATTTTATTTCGTTTTCGACAAATGCAGGTAAAAGGTCTAGTACCATACCTTGAAGAACTAGGGGTAGAAGATTACATCAGGCGGCAAATATGTCGTTTGAAATTCATTTCTTATAATAAAGAATAAATTTTTAACATAAAATATAAAAATATTGTGAGCACCTGTACACTTTTTTAAAAAATAAATACCTACTTATCACAGTAATTGTTTTTTTTTTTATTCAAACAAAAACAAAACGAATTCAAAGTGAGAAAATCGCACCTTGCACTGAGGTAAATAATTGAAAGGTAGCCTATGTTTCATATTATTTTAGTCATAGGTATATCTAATAATTATTAACGATGCTGTGTCTTGATTATTCGCCCAAATAAAATAGGTACGAAATGTCAAAGTAAAACAAATTATGAGTTTGAAATTTTATAATTTTTTTTTACTTCGGAATTTTGATACCTATTTATTTATTTATGCATGTTGGGACACGCGAACGTGTAAAAAATCGCGGCGGCGCAGTCTCCTAGATAATTAAATAGATCGCCGAATTAATTATTTCAGTGATCTATTCAATTATTAAGAAGACTGCACCGCCGCGATTTTTTATACGTTCGCGTGTCCCAACATGCACAAATAAATAAATAGGTATCAAATTCCGATTAAAACAAATTATAAATTTGAAATTTTATAATTTTTTTTACTTCGGAATTTAGATACCTATTTATTTATTTATGCATGTTGGGACACGCGAACGTGTAAAAAATCGCGGCGGCGCAGTCTCCTAGATAATTAAATAGATCGCCGAATTAATTATTTCAGTGATCTATTCAATTATTAAGAAGACTGCACCGCCGCGATTTTTTATACGTTCGCGTGTCCCAACATGCACAAATAAATAAATAGGTATCAAATTCCGATTAAAACAAATTTGAAATTTGAAATTTTATAATTTTTTTTTTTACTTCGGAATTTTGATACCTATTTATTTATTTATGCATGTTGAGACACGCGAACGTGTAAAAAATCGCGGCGGCGCAGTCTCCCAGATAATTAAATAGATCGCCGAATTAATTATTTCGGTGATCTATTTATTATTAAGAAGACTGCACCGCCGCGATTTTTTACACGTTCGCGTGTCCCAACATGCACAAATAAATAAATAGGTATCAAATTCCGATTTATTTATTTATGCATGTCGGGACACGCGAACGTGTAAAAAATCGCGGCGGTGCAGTCTCCTAGATAATTAAATAGATCGCCGAATTAATTATTTCAGTGATCTATTCAATTATTAAGAAGACTGTACCGCCGCGATTTTTTATCATGGCGCAGTCTCCTTGATAATTAAATAGATAACCGAAATAATTATTTTGTTTACTTATTTAATTATCAAGGAAGCTGGCGCCGTGATTTTTTACACGTTCGTGTGTTCTGAAATGCGAGAAAAAAAGGTATCAAAGTTGTGAAAATCACGTTGCAGTGTTGTCTTTGATACTGCAAGTTGATTTTTTTTTCACAAGTTGATGGGTTCCTAAATATAGAAAAATCGAACTCTTGAGCGCTAAAAATTATAAAGTGTGACGTTTGATTATTTTTTCCAAATTGAAAGTTGCATTTTCGTAAATAATTAGATAGGTAACTGAAATATTAGGAAACATTTCGGTTACCTATTTAACTATCTACAATAATGCAACGTGTGATTTTTCACACCTTCGCGTGTTCTAAAAATGTGAAAAAAATCGAACCTCGCAGTAATTTTTAAACTTTATAATTTTTAGCTCAGAAGTTCAATTTTTTGACATTTTAGAACACTCGAAGGTGTGAAAAATCACCCGTTGCATTGTCGTAAATAATTAGATAGGTTAATGAAATATTATGAAACATTTCGGTTACCTATCTAACTAGGTACCTAGCTGAAATCTTACAAATCATTTCGGTTATCGGGTGACGTGATTTTCATAAGTAGAAACGCTCCAAGATGTAAAACAATCAAGCTCTTGAGCTAAAAAAAATTATAAAACTTTCAAACGATATTGTGTACCTAATCAATTGAAACAGTACTGGATGCTTATTTTAAAAACAATCCAAATTAAATTTCATCAAATAAATCGCAGTAGAGATAAAATATTTTATTATCAAGTAAGTAAGTAAGTAGGTACCTACATATAATGTAGTATTACAAATTGAATAAAAAATCAATTCTATAGGTACACTCTTAAAGTAAAATAACTGGTGTAAGTAAAACATAGAAAAAAGTGTTGATATTTAAAGGTACTTTGCTTCCCTCCTACAAAGTGTAAATTTGAAATACATAAAAATCATAGGAAATTTAAATCAACTATAGCTAGGCAAACATTCTTCTTGCATTTTGATTTTTTTTTTCTTTAATCACTGTCACTATCTTCGGAGCAAACATCAAATTTTTCCTTTATTTCGTAATGACCGTAAGCGTAACTATGCGTATTATTGTAAAAATATCTTTTGTCACAGAAATTTACCAAAGCTTTCTTCACCTGACGTATAGTATACATTTTATGCTTACATGATTGAAATTGTAACTGTTCAGTTTGCAATGTTATATTTTCAAACAAGCAAGCGTAAAAATCCTCAAAATTTATTTCCTTTTTTATCACAGATTTTTTAATACCCTTAATTTTTTTAATTTCATTTTCGGATAATTTTAAACTATAAACTTTTGGTGACAAAGATATAAATTTTAAGCATTGGTTTACATTAAGTTCGTCCTTGAAAAAACCAGGCACCTTTCGATTTTGAGAGCTGAAGAGTGGATGGTTAGGGGGAAAATTACTTGTATCGAAAAATTGAGGATTATTCTTAATATAAGGATAAATGTCATTTGTTTTAACACTCAAAATAAATGAGTCTGTATCCATATATAATAACTCTGGAAACTCGATATCGTTAAAAATTTTACCCAATTCATTATAATAAACTTTATACATGAAATTTCTAGACTTTTCCAGTACAGTTACACCTGCGTAAATAGGTTTAGTCAACTTTATCAAAGCCTTATGGAAATGAATACCAACCAAATTTTTTGAAAAAATTACACTATTTTTAAAAGTTGGTTTTGATACAGATTTTGAAAACTGTTTTGAAGAACATACCAATTTAAAAGATTTAAATTCGATCTCCCTCTGTAACAGTTTCCCAAAAAGGCTATTTACTATTAATTTGTATAAATCAACCTCAAAATCAGTTTGAGCATTTTGCCTCAAAGTGGTATTCAAATCAATGAAGGGTTTTAGATAATTTTCTTGGGTAAATTGCAAAACTTTGTGTACTTTTTTCAAAACTAATCCATGTTCCAAACAAGTCTTCAAATTTTCATAATGGCATATGTACCCCCTTTTATTTTCCAAAGTACACAACAACTTTGAAGTTTTGGATTTTGGGGGGCATTTCTTCTCAGGGGCAAACGGAAATAGGTCATGAAGGCAGTGAAGGGTGGGGGGGTAAAATAAATCCACTTCCAAATAATAACCCGTACGGCTTTCAGCGTCCAAATTTAAAATAAAATCTAACGTAAATTTTTTCAACTCGTCTTCTTCTACCCATTCAAAATCTCTCAAGGGAAGGGGCAGCAGCATCATCCCCCCCATACAAGTTGTTACAATCTGTGTAAAAAATACTGACAGGAGGTTTTTCACAATCGTATGTAGGTAAATGAATGTTATTCGCTTCAGCATATCTCACTACCGTATTTGTAATCCCCCCTCGCAAAGCTTTCTCAAAAAACAAAAACATATTTATATCGGTCAACTGTTCAAACTGAACCCCCGTCATCTTGAGCATTGCTTCAAAACCATATCCAGGAAGGGAAACAAAATAACAAGGATCCAAACCATAATTTTCAAGCCCCATTTTTCGAAAAGAAATAAACACATCGGTCAACAACAGACAATCGGCTATACAATATATGGAAAGATAATCCTCCAATTTTGTACACTCGAATGTTTTCCAAACTTTTTTCACAAATTCGTAATCCTCACTCGAAATATTTTCATCGTTTAATCGATTATAAAAATCTTCTCTTGTAGGTATTTCCGTTTGACGAAGTTTGACTTCTGAGTCTAAATAATCATAACAGAAAAACCCTTTTTTTGTTACCAGTTGAAATTGAGAAAATTCAGAGAAATATGCTCTGGTGTGTATCATTTGGTTCTGAGGTAAAATTTCCACCAATGATCGTAAACTAGCTGATAAAAATCGATAAGAATCAACAAACTTAATCCAAAAATTTGATCCAACTTTTTTTGAAAAAGAAATATAATTTTCTTCAGTATGAGGAATTACCTTCATTTCATTTGTATTCCTTTTGTAACCTCTCAATATAAGATGAGAATCGTATTTACTTAAATTGTGAAGAAAAATTGGTAAAAAATTAGGCACAGTATGTGATAAATTACATTTGGAGTGAGCTGGACCTTCAAAAACTCCATCTGTATGCCTATGATGTCTGACTCTGTATTCTCTACCAGAAAAGGCTTCTCCACAAATGCAACAATTCAAATCATTCCAAAATCTGTTCTTATCATACCATGAAAGAGTAGAAGGATCCAAAGTTGGAAATTTTTTATATTTTTCCTGAATAATCAAAGCTTCCTTTTTAATCATTTTGAAAAATACATTTGCCGCATTTTTACCAACATAACAAACAGGTTTTTTTGGTTTTCGAAATTTTCCATTACCCTTAATTTTGTACAAGTCTTGAGCATGAACAATATAATAACAAAATGCGATTGGTACATGTTCCTGGAATTTACGTGTATTTACCCTCCCTGTTAATTCTGTAACAGTTTCTACGGGTTTTAACATCGTTTCAAAATCAGCAAAAGCGATATAATCAATTGGTTTTTCGTATTTAAAATTTTTAAACTCTAAAATATTATTTCCTTTCTCAGGTAATTGTACTTTGGCAGGATTTTTTACTGTTTTTTCATTACAAAAATGTTTATGTTCCATTAGTTTTTGCACCTTATTTCTTCCAGAATAATAAGTTAAACACCTCTTACACACTTCTACCGCATTACCGTGAGTTGATATTTGACTGGAAACAAGTCTGCTGAAATTTTTGATATACACATAATGATTTGTATCCCTATTTTTCAACATTAATAAATCATAATGTAGCCTTTCCTCCTTTTCACAAACTTTAATCGGTAAAATTTGAGCCCTCTCATACACATAAACATTAATCGACACATTTGTATTACTTCTTTCAAATTTCTTTATGTCATTCAGAGTTGCAGGGTAATTTACTCTACTAAAATCAAATTTTATTTTTCGATTTTGTTCCAAATTTTTTTCTACGTCTTTATACGAGTTCACTAAATGAGCATGATGTAAAACAAATTTGGCAAAAATACAATAATAAAAGCATTTATCATCCTTATTTTTGGTATTAATTATAGCCTTTTTCAATGCCAAAGTGCGAGGAGTTGGAATAAAAGTCCCTGCTTTTTTCAAAACATTATTGCAATTTAAACGAACTTCTAATTCAGAAACTTTATTGAACATCCACCCTGACCCCCCACTGTTTAGTTCATCGTTCTGCACATCTATTTGTGGGTAAATTTCATTTCTTATTTTTTTAGCAATATTGTCATTTTTAAACACCGTTACATTCGACGTATTTAAATTAAATAACTGTTCCTCTCCAAAAATTTTTCTATAATATACATATAAATTGCAATTTATCTTCAAAGACGTAACATTTTCCAAACGTGAATTGAGAAATTTTAACAAATCATTTTCAATTTTATTAAAAAATTGTTCGATAGAATATTCGGAATTGCGATTTAAGAAAATTAAAGTTGCCAATCGATTTTTAAATGCCGACTTACCGGTCAACATAAAATATCCTAAATTCTCAAAATCTTTA
This sequence comes from Pseudococcus viburni, assembly GCA_033439095.1. Lineage (NCBI taxonomy): Eukaryota > Metazoa > Arthropoda > Insecta > Hemiptera > Pseudococcidae > Pseudococcus > Pseudococcus viburni. The sequence goes on along the minus strand of JAVBJF010000486.1, from coordinate 41,867 downwards.
TATTTTTTAATTACGTTATTTAAATGTAGTCGTGATTTCTCGTGATTACTCCAATCTGTCTTCTTCTTAAAAGAAACATCGCATACTTCACACTTCAATCCACCCTAATTAAAATATTGTAATATTAGTTTACAATTTAAACCAAAATAAACATCCTTAATACCTTAAAAATTGTGCCAATAAAATCTAATAAATAATTTGGAAAAAATACGAAGGAGGGAAGAGAACAAACTTTAAACTATTACTCCGTACGAACCTTTGAAGAAGAAGTTCCGGGCTTATATTTATTTTTCAATTTTTGGCGTTTTTCTTCGGCATCCGGATATAAATATTCTTCTTCTTTTTCAATAAAAACATAATCGTCAATGGGTATATCAGATTTTTGCTTAACCACCTCGATTATCTTTTCACGTTGTATAGGAAATGGAGAACTGATAATAATTGTTTTTGTGTCATTATCCTACACAATAAAATAATATTCGATACAAACACAAATCACTCCGAAAAATATGAATGAAAAATTTTCAACTTACCACTTCTTCAATCGCCATGTTATTATATCGGATCAAAACAGTGACTTCAATTATCTCTTTTAGATCCTCCATAGACATAACCGGATTAATAATTCGAAAAGAAATATAATTCAACGGTAATTTTCTTTTCGAAGAGTCCTTTTCATTAACAGTAGCACTCGGAGAACTCATTATGTCTTTGGTTTTTTTTTACAAAAATTATAAAAACACGAAACAAACAATACCAAATTAGACAATAAAACACATCAAAATACTGAACAGTACTAATCACAAATAATAATGTCCTGTAAACACTCTTTACTCTCCCTTTTATACTCGATTTTAAAAAGTGAAAGAAGATCAACCAACAATGCAACTAATTTATTATGGGTTGTTATCTAATCATTTTTTCCAACAAACATCAAGAAAAACCTGTTTAACAACTTTGTTGCTTCAAAGATAAGTATATTCTGTGTGATTTAATGATGATACAACTACAATAATTCATAATCTTCTTCCCTCTTCTCCTTTCTCTCCACCATCCTATCTCTCTTCTGCATGTGCATACACAAAATAACTGTTTCAAATTACATATTTTACTATGTTATTAACTAATCTTCAGTTTCATCAGAAACCCAGAAAATTGTTCAAGCAATTCTGTTATCCAATCTTTTGAATCATATCTCCTTCCATGTACTTTTACCTACATTTGTATCTACATAAATAGACAACAAATTCCCAACTCATATACAGTTGAATTTTTCACTTTAATTTGTCTTGTTCATTTTAAATTTGATCAAACTTATAGTATTCCATTTACATTTTTAAAGCAGTGAACAGTTATTTTAAATAATGAACAGTTTATTAACCTTAACAGCAAATGTGATTGTTGACACTTTGTTTTCAAAATTTGATGTTTACAAATTTTATCAAGACTCAAACGGACCAAATTTACCAACTGTGCTAATTAATAACTTGATGATTCAATGGGATAGAAGATACAGTTTTAAAGCACTGAAAACCGGAGTAGAAATAATACCAACCAGACAAAATAATCAAGTTATAACAACCGAAGTACCAAGATTTGTATTATACAATGAAATAATACTATGGAATCGTTTGCAGCACTGTCATCCTGATAAATTCACCTTTCCATGTACCATGGACCCACTTTGTCACTACTATGTTACAACTTATAATCGAAACACTCAACTAATACGTGAATACCTTACAAATCAATATTATTTAATTAAATCTTCTTATTTTTCTCTACATCACGCAGATAATCATGTTTCCACTCTAAGTATAAATGAACATGATCCTAAATATTCAAAAATTTATTGCAGTTATTGTATCAAATTAATTATGCATAAGGAAAATTATATTATAAGTCGCATTAACCTAAATCTGAGGGGAACTACCAAGACAACTTTTTGGTATAGAATTCAAAATTATACCTCGGATTATTTTTGTGATGGTTGTAAATTTACAACCCTATTCTCTTTATATCCAATTACAAATGAAGAAACACATTTAGTGGAAATTTATGCCTACGATCGTCAAATATTATTGTATAGAAATGATCACTTGGAAATTGATGTTTGTTAATTAGTTATCGAGTATTACTTAATTACTTTGGAAACTTATACCCACTACTATGTAAAAATCAATAAATAAATACGCACATGAATATCGTAAAATAATTCATTATCATCGCAATAAAATATGTAGCTACTTGAAGATCTTTTTAAATACACTGCGATCCCGGCGGAATAGTTTTCAACTATAATTCACCCGGTAATTACCGAATATCTTCCAACGTTCGTCATATTCAAATTCAAGCGGGAAAATTTCACGCCCCCACTTTTTTACACTTCCAACACGCGGCGTTTTAGACAACATCATGACGTCACAAAATATGACGTCATTTTCCCCCCTTTACCCACATATACATTATTACGGTAATTTACGGTAATTTACCGGTAATTTACCGGTAATCGCATACAAGTTCCAGAATCAGCAGTTTACATCTACTAAAGGGAGAAACGATCATTCCTATTCTTCAAAAATCTGTCGGATTTTAACCTACATATAGTTTTCACACGAGTAGGTACAATATGACAATTTTGGATTTTTCATAAATTAATTGAAGCTTGCTTTGGATTCAAAATATGATCAAATATAAAATTCTCATGTTCAGCGACGTTCCGAAGACATTCTGCGAGGGGGGTGAAAATTCCTACTCAGAATTTTAATTTTCCTAACAATAGGTAGGTAGGTACTTACATGATACCTGTATCAATGCAACTTTTTTTTACCTTCCTCCAAAGTTCTTTTTTTACTACGTACCTATCCTGGACTTCAACCCAACTAAATTTTGTGTATGAGGTAACCGCAGTGAATATTGAAACTTGAAAATCAATTTATTCGAACATGAAATACTGTCTTTTTTGAGGGGCGGAGTGGATGTTTCAAATTTGTCGATTGAACGGAATATCAAAGGAGCTAACTCTCCCCCCCCCCCCCCCATCATTCACTTCGTTGCTTATTCCAAATTTGCTATTTTTTTAAACCCATTAAGTACTTACTAATTTCATCGTGGCAAGGTAAATAAATACTACGTATATAGGTAGTCTTGTACACACCCGGGTGCTGAGGTAAGTGCAGGAATAGTGACGTCAGTGGTGGAAATGAGAACATATAAACTAAACAGCAATACGCGATGTTTGCGCATGCTCCGCGATATCAATGCTTTTTTCCACCACTGACGTCAAAAACACCACACTAGCACACAAACTCGCCGATCTAGACTACCTACTACATCGTGGTAAAAAAAAAAACATGAAATTTTATATTTTCCCGAGCGAACCGAAAGTAGAAAATTTCAAGAAAATTATAATTTTATACATAAAAAGATTCTGGCCAGATAAGAGGTGAATTCAGCCCTGGCTCCGATTTTCGATTTAACTCCCTCAGATGTTGTCCCTTGATGTGAAAAAGTTCTGGAAAAATTTTTGACCCCCCCCCCACCGATTCCTTTTCGGTGCTACGGCTATTTTATTGCATTATTTTCAAGAATTTTTAATTTCAATGGAAGCGAAGGAAATTTTCTGTTCTTTGGCACAAAGTGACATCCAGTCAGTATGCACTTAGATAGTAAACTGTCTGTTTCAGCATCCAATTTGAAATTGTGGATGAATGTGAGCGCAGATCCTTGTGACGATTTCTATCAGTACGCGTGCGGAAATTATAAGCTTGGATCCCCATATTCAAGAACTTCAAATTTAGAAACAAGTTTGAATAAAAATTACGAAGACATTAAAGGTTAAACTTTCATCAATTATTCACTTTAAATAGCCATAAAGTCATTAGTTGCATTACACCAGTTTGTATAACTTATGATTCTTAGAGTTTCTCGTAAAGAAAAATAACGACGATGAGCCTGAAGCGGTCCATAAAGCCAGAAAGTTATTTAATATGTGCTTAAACATGGGTAAGTGTTGTATAGGTGAGATATAAGTCATAAGTCATAAATGTCCGTATGAAAATGTTTAATGAAGTATTTTAGAAAATTTGGAAACCTTTTTTACTCTGCATTCAAGTGATTACCTATCTTCTTTTGTGTAGTCATTATTGATAGGTATTAGGTACTTGACAATATTGAAAAAAAAAATACATGCCATTAAAATAAAAGCAAAATCAGCATTCTTACGCAAAAATGTTAAGTAAGAATGCTGATTTTGTTGAGTTAACATTACCTATTTTATAGATACCGTACTTATTTACCTATACCTATTATTTTAAACTTTATAGACATTAAGAAAGAGCAATTGAAACATTTGAAAATACCGTCACTGACCAGCACTGATCATGAATACGTGGACGAATTTTTCGAGTATGTACCTAGACCTACTGTAGCTATACTTATGTGTACATAGAATTATGTGCAATTTCAAGAGGCTTTTAACTCTATCGGACAGGAAGTTAAAATTCCCAAAAAGGCGTTTCTTCGAAAAAATTACACACGTTTCGCTCGATAGAGACTAGAGCTAATGATTTCCAATCATCAGATAACACAGGGCGACAAGAATTTTGTTTTTGGGTTCTCATTGCCAAATTTGGGTTGCTTTTATGTAACTAATAAAGGAAAACATTTTTTTTTGACCAAAGTTTGCTTGGGGGGGGGCCAAAAAACTGGATTTTTGAGGCCAATAAGCCTGAGCATTACAAAAAAAATTTAAAAAAAGTTTTTGGACTAATCTTGTAGGAAATTTCACGGCGAATCCAATGCCGCAAACAGCAGACCTCCGTCTCTTTCTTAAAAAAAGTTACAGCTCATTCTTTCCAAAATTTTGTGAAAAAATCGAATTTTTTTGTTTTTTTTTCGCAAAGAAGTGAAATTTGAGAGAAAAGTAAGGGTTTTAACTTTTAAGGCCATACTGACCATGGTGAGAGTTGTAGGAAATTTCACGGCGAATCGAATGCCGCAAACCGCGAACCTCTATCTCTTTTTGAAAAAAAGTTACAGTTCATTCTTTACGAAATTCTGTGAAAGAATCACATTTTTTGTGCCTTTTTCGCGAAAAAGTGAAATTTGAGAGAAAACTAAGGGTTTTAAGGCCATTATGACCATCGATGATGTACCACGACCCAATACCAATTTTAACCCCCCCCCCCCCCCTAGTGTAGGCGAATAAGCACAATTTTTAAGAAAAAAAAAACATTTTTAGCTAGCCAAGATTTTATCACCAAAAATTGTCGAGGGTGATCCCCTGACTAACCTCTAAAAAGTCCGCACTCCCTAGACCCCGTGCTAAATTTTTTATGGAGGCTCCACCCCCTCAAAAATGGGTTTTCCCGAATAACTTCTCAGGATTTGGTTTTACGGCAAAAGTAGCTCAGTACTTTTTTGTTCTACACTCAATTTCCAACATTTTTTGTATGAAAATTTTTTTTGCACGACCAACAGCAGAGGAGATAGAGAGTCCGGAATGAAGGGGGTTTTGGAAAATAGTAGTGTTATGTAAATTGATGGTATTAATACAACTTGACCCACCTTCCCCTCCCTATGTGCCTACCCCACCTTACCCACTTGTTTTTATTTAGCCTTAGTAATATGACTGAAGGGTGGGGAGGGGTGGACACATGGGAGGGGGAGAGGGTAAAAATGCTTCTTGATAATCTTTCCCCCTCCTACATGCCCACCCCTCCCAACCCTTCAGTCATATTACTAAGGCTAAATAAAAACAAGTGGGTAAGGTGGGGTAGGCACATAGGGAGGGGAAGGTGGGTCAAGTTGTATTAATACCATCAATTTACATAACACTACTATTTTCCAAAACCCCCTTCATTCCGGACTCTCTATCTCCTCTGCTGTTGGTCGTGCAAAAAAAATTTTCATACAAAAAATGTTGGAAATTGAGTGTAGAACAAAAAAGTACTGAGCTACTTTTGCCGTAAAACCAAATCCTGAGAAGTTATTCGGGAAAACCCATTTTTGAGGGGGTGGAGCCTCCATAAAAAATTTAGCACGGGGTCTAGGGGGTGCGGACTTTTTAGAGGTTAGTCAGGGGATCACCCTCGACAATTTTTGGCGATAAAATCTTGGCTAGCTAAAAATTTTTTTTTTCTCTTATTCGCCTACACTACCCCCCCCCCCCCCCACCAACAATTCTTTTCCGCTGTTTTTTTAGGGCCAGACGCGACACAGTGTTGCCACTTACCAGATTGTTCTCCATTTTTTAGTGAATTTAAAACTTACATATAATTTTCGGAAAATTTAGTGCTCGCACGTGTTTGCTTTTGAGAGGGGGAGAGGGGCTAAAAAATTGGTATTGGTTCGTGGTAAGTCATTAAGGTTAGTTAGTGGACCACCTTCAACAATTTTTATGCAATAAAACCTTTGCCGGCCAAAAATTGATTCGTTACTTTCTTTTTTGAAAGTTGTCAGTAATACTGTTCCCTAAATATCTTGAAAACTATGCCTCCCAGAAAAATCATCCAGGGCCTATTCGATAGGAAATTTAATTCTCTACAACTTTCACTCTGGTCATAATGGCCTTAAAACCCTTAGTTTTCTCTCAAATTTCACTTTTTCGCGAAAAAGGCACAAAAAATGTGATTTTTTCACAGAATTTTGTAAAGAATGAGCTGTAACTTTTTTTAAAAAAGAGACGGAGGTCTGCGGTTTGCGGCATTGGATTCGCCGTGAAATTTCCTACAACATTAGTCCAAAAAAAAAATTTTCAATTTTTTTTGTAATGCTCAGGCTTATTGACCTCGAAAAATCAGTTTTTTGCCCCCCCCCCACCCCCAAAGCAAACTTTGGAAGCCAGGATTGAGCAAGGTGATGTATTTTGATGTCTAGAAACAGAATTTCGGCATGAAAACCCAGACACAGAGCAAAAAAAATTTTTGTCGCCCGATTTTGCCTTCGATTTAAAAAATAAAATGAGATACTTAGGTATTCCCACCTAGTTTTTATTTTTTACAATTTTCCAAAAATCAAATAAAAATTAAAGCGTACCTAATCTCACATTAAACATTTTTTCAAGTTTCTCTATTTTTCACTTTTTTTGCAGAAATTATCGCCATTTTAATATTTTATTTCATCATAAAATTGATTTTGATTCGAAAAAATTGGTTTTCTTAAATTCATGAGGTTGAGACAATCTTTGATACACCGCAACTGTTAAATCTCGGTGTAAATGGCTCACCTTGCTCTCCACCTCCTCGCCCGATTACAGGAGGAAAAACTTTGCACAACATTTGTTGAAAATTTGATCTTGAAAACGAATTACTGAGTTACTTTTGCGGAAAAATGAAACTCTGGGGCATAATAAAGGAAAATCCGAGGAATGTAATTACCTCGAGGTCTAGAGAGTAGTATTTTTCAGAAGTGGTTTGGGGGCACCCTTGCCCCCTTTCCTTCAATAGAATTCATGCTGGCTAAACAATTTTTCCCCTTAAAATATTCCAAATTTTCCTACATAATTTTTTTGTTGTACACAGTAATTTACCATGTACCTTTCTAATAATAACTATTTATAGATCCAGAACGAACACGTTCCCATGCTTAAAATTGATCAAATCCAAATTTCATTTGGCTATTAGCTATATGTACGCGCAAGAAAAATATAGGAATGCTAGAATTGAGGTAAGAAAATTTTCAAATACGTAATTGATAAAACTAATAACATTTTTTGTATTTTCTAAAGACGATGACGCAGGGTGTATTCTAACGTGCAGCTCCGCACATATTGTGCAGCTCCAAAAAAAATTGTACAGTTTCAAAAATTTGAACATTTTAATAATTTTTAGTATCCTTGAACGACAAAAAAGGATCAATAAAAATCTCACCAAAATTACATAAGTTATTAACATGTAAAAATTTTAACGAATAGGGCTGTTGAAACTGACGTCATTTTGGAATTTTCCCACCAGTTCAACTTTTTCAAAGCATTTTTTTTATAGCTACAAATTTACTTATTTTCAAAATTGTCACATAACTTCATTTTTTTAACAATAAAGTTTATAAATTTATGAAAATTCAGTATAAATACGTACAAAATGAATATTTTTTATCACCAGTTCCGCACTTTTTCATAAAATATGACCTTGGATGACGTATAGTTTCAACAGCCCTATATTTTTTTTTCTCCAACATTTTTCTTATTTCAGAATCAACCATCTCTTCAATTCCCATATTCCCCTGCTCATACTTCCTCGCTTTAGAAGTCAGTTCTGAGCGTCATTCGTTGTCGCTAAATCAAGCGACAAATGCGGTGATAAAGAGGTATGCGGGGGGGAGGAGAGGTCAAGGACCCCAAATGTTGAATTAGCTCCCCAAATCATTTTTGTGCAAATGTTTCAATCAAACATAATTTCATAAATATTTAATTTTCAAGGGATAAACTATCAGTATGTGACGAATTTCCTGATTTTTTAAAAGCTGGGTACTAAATAAAAATTATTAAATTTTATCAAAAAGTCGAGTTTTCAAAAAATCGAAAAATGTAATGTAAATCGTCAAATTTGTTGAAAAGTTAAAATATTTTCCACAAGAAGTCGGAAAATTTTACTTTAAAAAGGCAAACTTCCAGACTGTTTAGGAAATTTTTTCAAGAAGTTTTCAAATCTTGTAAGTCACCTAAATTGGTAAATTTTGTTGTAAATCTGCAAATTTACGAAGACTTGCTGATTTACAACACAAAAAAACTTCGAAAAACACGAAATTTTTACTTCAAAGTAGGTAATGGAATTTTTTCAAACAGCATTTCTTTCTGAAAGTTATCAGGTTTTCAAATGTTAGCCCTCGCTTCACATACAACAGATAGACGTTGAAAATTTCCCCTTCTTTTACTAAAATATTGATTTAAAAAATGAAGAAATTTTAGCTTCTGGATGCTAATTTTTTCAAAAATTTTCGCCCTTCCTTTCGCTCGGGCTCGATAAATTCACACAATTCTTATCAAAATTATGATATGAACTCTTTTCCTTTCACCCCAGCAAACTGACTATTTTGAAGCGAAATTGGAGGGTTTAAATTAAAATAAAGATTTTTCTTTCATGTTTCTTTCCTTTTTAACTGGTGCTGAAGGCCCCCCCCCCCCAAAAAAAAAATTCTCAACAGGAAGAAGTAAATAAAACGTAAAAAATGTCTCAATGAAACTATGTTGGTGCAGCTCCAAACTTTTCTTAGAATACGCTCTGCAATGACGTTGAAGGTCACGAAGGTGTATTATTGAAGTTTCGTTTTTTCTAGTCCCTCCGTTCTTATTTTCAGAAATTTTTGAATTTTTTTAGGTTATCGAAATGTTAAAATATACGCGAGAAAATTTCTTTAAAATAATCGAAGAAGTAACATGGATGGACACACGAACCAAAAGAAGAGCTTTACAAAAATTGACATCAATGGGGCAATATATCCCGTACCCGGATATCAACGAATTACCTGAATTATCTGAAGCCCTAGACGAGCTATATCAAGTGAGATATTATTTTTTATTTAGGAATGATTCCGCTGCATGGACTAGAATTCTAGCTTTTGAAAGTGTAATTTAGGTACCCACTAGCGTCAAAAATTATCAATTAAAAAATACGTGTAAGGTCATTTGGGGTAATTGTAAACAAGTCGTGCTGTAAATACTTAAATGCATCTAGCTAGCTGGAGTTGCCAAAAATAAAAACTGTGAATAATTGGCCTTACTATAATAAAGAACTTCGGGTTCTTGGTGACAGCTGAGATGAAAAATTTCGCGATGAAAAAAACATGATATCAAATTTTGGTTTTCACACAATCTACGTAATCTTCAAAATTCGAGAAAAAATAGAAAAAAGTAAAAAAGTTGGTGTTTGATGCATTAATTTAGTTCTACGGACATTCAAAAATGATGAAATTCAATACTTATGATTTTTGAAGCTGAGAAATTAATTTTCTGCAGCATTCACAAATACCCATCAAATTTTTGAGGTGTGGGGTAATTGTAAACACGTGTTATTTAAATGGGATTCACAAATTTAAACACAAAATATCATTTTTTTTTTGTTTTGATTTTTTTTGATTTTTTTTTACAAGTTAGTTTTTCCAGGCGTTTAAATATTTAATCTGTATAATTTTTTTCCAAATTATGCAAAAAAAACCGAGGGATACATTTTTATGGGGTACAATGTATGCATTTACATTTACCCCATCATAGTGGGGTAAATGTAAATATTCTTGTCCAATTGTAAACGAAGTCCATAAGTTCGGAATGAATAATCGAATCGATGAAAACAAACCGCCATATTACTCCTCATACATTCATTGATACATGGAAAAAAATTCAATCACTTTGCTTTTTTACTTACAGAGTAAAACGAAAAAGAATATCACAAAATCGGTTCAATTTTCCGAAAAATTTACAATTACCCCAATTGACCTTACCTAATTAATTTTTCAGATTGATATAGATGAAAATGACAATCCTTTGGAAATAATGTCAACATTACAAGAAATTTTGAATTTCAATCAAGAAAAAGCTAGAGAGGAACATAATAATCCTTTTAAAGAAGAGTAAGTAAATCTTCAAGTAAATACATGTACCTACTTCTATCATCAAAGAAGGTACAATACTTGGGCACCTTCCTAATAGATGATGATATAAAAGTTTGATATTTTGCAGCCACGTGTTTTCTTCCATCACAAATTTTGACGGCTCTTCATCATTCTATAACGTTGAAATGAATTTCCTCAGTAAGTTCACATTCGTGTATGATTTTTAGTGCATGTATATTAGGGTGGATCGAAAAAAAAAACATATCTTGGATTTTTACCAAATTTGGAGAAATGGTTTACTTTGAGTGGGAGACTTCACAAAAAAATTTTGAGCCCCCGAGGGGCAAAGGGAGGAGAGCGGGAAGTGCTCAAAGTGCACCTCCTTTTGAAAAAACCCGCTGTTTTTTTGCAAATCAAAATTGTGTGAGAAGCCTTCGTAAGACTTAAAAGATGCGATTTGAGTTTCTACATCTCCCTAAACCATCGCCATCCTTCTCCGATCAAAACTCTGACTGCTACCAGGGGGTTGAAAAGTTGCAGATTGCAATATTTCAATAATATGAAATTATCACTTAGCTGGAATGATTTTTTTTTTCATCGAGTAAGTGAACAAAAATTTTTTTCCATCACTGAAAGTGAATTTTGAAAAAAAAAATTAGAAAATTATCTATGCACACCAGTGCAGCCAACAGCAAATCATAAAATTTCAAAATACGGAATTTAAATCGACTTTGAATTGATTTTTTTTCGGAAAATATTATGTATTTTTTTTTCAAACACTGAAAGTATATTTCGAAAATTTTGTATGTCAGTGCAGCCAGTTACAAATCGTGACATGCCACACTATGGAGTAAACGTTGGCCTTGAATTAATTTTTTTATCGTTTGAAAAATACACGATAATTTTGGTTTCAATCATCAGAAATAAAAAATTTAAAATTTTTCTTTGAAAATTTTGTACGTTAGTCCAGCCAGTTACTAATTGCGATATTCTGATATTATGAACCCGAATCCATTATTTTTTCGTCAAGTGATTGGACCAATTTTTTCTCCTAATCAATAGAAGTTCGTTTTGAATTTGAAGACATCGAAACATCACAATTAGCAAATAGCTGCACTGACGTACAAAATTTTCAAAGAAAAATTTTAAATTTTTTATTTCTGATGATTGAAACCAAAATTATTGTGTATTTTTCAAACAATAAAAAAATTAATTCGAGACCAACGTTTACTCCATAGTGTAGCATTTCACGATTTGTAACTGGCTGCACTGACATACAAAATTTTCGAAATATACTTTTAGTGATTGAAAAAAAAAATACATATTATTTTCCGGCAAAAAAATAATCAATTCAAAGTCGATTTAAATTCCGTATTTTGAAATTTTATGATTTGCTGTTGGTTGCACTGGTGTACATAATTTTCTATTTTTTTTTCAAAATTCACTTTCAGTGATGGAAAAAAATTTTTGTTCACTTACTCGATGAAAAAAAAATCATTCCAGCTAAGTGATAATTTCGAAATATTGTAATCTGCAACTTTTTAACCCCCTGGTAGCAGTCAGAGTTTTGATCGGAGAAGGATGGCGATGGTTTAGGGAGATGTAGAAACAATTCTGGGTGGCTCTTTTTTACACTCGCTGAAAAAAAATGAATTATTTTTCAGAACCCCTTTCTCTAGTTTGGTACCACTTCGTGAGAAAATAACGCACAACATTTTTTTAGCCTGATCAGGCCCATTTTTCTGAAAAATTAACGTAGCGCGTGCGAGCTCATTCTGCTCTGCTAAGTCTCGAAAATATCAAGTGCGGCATCGAAATCCACCAACGAACCATAAGTAGAACTTTACAAAAATTGAAATCAATGAGGCAATATATATCCCGTACCCGGATATCAACGAATTACCTGAATTGAATTATTTGAAATCCTAGACGAGCTAATTCCATTGAAAAAACAAAAACAGGATGGACCTATTGAAGAGGTGACGGGGAGGGGTTGTAAAAAATTCAAAATACAAATATCAAGTGGGGTGTTACTGTGAGCGAATTAGTGCAATTTTTTAGGGGAAAAACATTTTCAACTAGCCAAGCTTTTATTGCGAAAAGCTGTCCAGGATGGTCCCCTGACTGACCTCCAGAAAGTCTACACCCCCTAGACCCCTCGCTAAATTTTCTATAAAGGCTCCAACCCCCTAAAAATTATTTTTCCACAATAACTCCTCGGGGTTTGATTTTACAGCAAAAGTGTGGCACCAAATTAGGAAAGGGTCCTGAAAAAAATCCAAAATTTTCTTCAAGAGCCACCATATGTATATCATATAGGTACGGAAAAATCAGACACTACTGTTGGAATAATGTGCCATTTTCTTTTACTTGGACAGGTATTTGTGCTAACCATATGATGCCGCCGTTATTTGGAAACGATATAAAGTACGAGTATATATATTTTTTTATTGCATTTGCATTTGTTAACGAATTGGTGTTTTTTTTTCAGAGCTCTGAATTTTGGTGGCTTAGGCTGGGTGATAGGTCATGAAATGATGCATGCATTTGACCCTGGAGGTAAAATTGAAAAATTTTAAATTCAAGTAGTGTGGTATAGGTATCTATTAACTGTTGATACATCTGTAGATCTAACAAAAGAACTTAACGCAGGCTGTAACAAAAATTTCAAAAAAATTTTCAAATTAGGATAACTTACTGAGCAAAAATTGACTGTCTAATAACAGATACGAGGTTTCCGTCCTTTCCATTCTAGCTTTCCTGTCTTGTGAGCCCTTTGCATATAATACAATTATACATATTTTGGAGTTTATTAAAGTAAACAATAAAAAAGTGTTCTTTTTCAATGAGGGAACTCTAGAAATGGGCTGCTTTCTTTGATCTTATGTAGTATGTCTAGGGTGCTTTAGGATAGAAGCAAGGCCTCCCATCCATAAGTAGGTAACACAGTTGCGAGTGACCTTCATATTTTTTTCTGAAACGTGCGTATCTTTGATTAGTTTTCCATTAACGCACCAAAAATGAAAGAGTTCATTTATTTTGAGATGAGGTGTTATTGCACTACAGGTGCGATATTATTGATATTTCAGTTTTTAAAAAATGAACTGGCGATTATTAACATAAAATTGTCCATTTGTACCGAGCGAAGCGAGATAGGTATTTATTTAGATTGAAACGAGAGTAAGAAATTTCAAAATAATTATAATTTAATTCTAAAAAAGGGTACAGCCGGATTTTAGGTGAATTTGGCCCCACTCCCATTTTTGATCTAACCCCCTCAGATGGCGTTTCTTGATATAAAAAAAAATTAGAAAATTTTTTTGATCCCCAACCCCCTCTCTTTTGGAGTTATATCCATTTTATTGCATTATTTTCAAGAATTTTTAATTTCAGTGGAAGTGAAGGAAATTTTCTGTTCTTTGGCACAAAGTTACATTTCGTAGAGGTGTATTTACGATAATTTTTTTAACAATTTTTGTGCACTTCTCCATATTTTTTCGCCTATTTGAAGTTTTCAATCGTAAAAAACACCATATAAGCGAAGAGCGACCACTTTTTGAAAATACCCTAAAAACGTGTTTTTTAACGTAGATTCGCGTCACGTATTCACTTCTGGCGATTTCGATGCACCAAGGGCCGAAAATTGCAAAAAAAAGGTACAAAAATGTTGTTTTTATAGCAAATTTTTAAAATTTTCAGCGTTTTGTATGGAAAGAAATAACTAAACGAAGAATCTAACGTCGGATTCGTGTTTAGCGATATTCAAAATACCCCGATAAACATCCTTTTTGCGATAGTTTTACTTGAAAACTCAAAATTCGCTATTTTTGAGATGAAAAATCAGTGGAAATGATGAATTTTGAGACTTTAAGCAAAACAATCGCGAAAAGGGTGTTTATCGGGGTATTTTGACCCGCTAAACACGAATTCGACATTTCGACGTTAGTTTCTTTATTTAGCTATTTTTCCCATACAAAACGCTCAAAATTTTAAAAATCTGCTAAAACAACGACAATTTTTCTGCATTGGGTTTTTGCGGTTTTAGACCTTAGTTCAAAGAAACCGTCAAAATAAAATACTCAGGGAAAATCTACATATGAAATGTAGACTTTGTATGTAAAATTACCCCCAAAATTTCGAATGTAATGATAAAAATTTTTGTCTACCTAACCAAAAAATATAAAATAAAATGGCGGCAAAATAAAAGAAAATAAAATTCATCTATGTCGAATTTAAAATTTCGAGACCCCTTTGCTGATACCCAAGTTAAAAATTTTGAAGCCTGCTGAAACGTTATTGTGCAATTTCTCGATACCCATGATTTTAATTTTTAAGCTTAAAATTTACCAACTTGATTTATCAAGTAAATACAATGACGTCGTAAGCTTTTTTCGGAAGGTGGAAAGTGAGTACAAAGACTTAGGATAACAGAAAGATTTTTGAGAAAGAAAACTTTTTCTCGCATTGTTGACTCAAATAATTCATACAATTGCAATTTTGTTTATGCCCGAAAGAACCGAGGGCGAAAATTTGAAAAAATTGTGTGTTTAATGTCCAAAAAAGGTTTTATTCGTCAGTTGGTAAAATGACAAATTTTCCCAACTAATGTGTGGAAATGTTCAATTTTCCCAACTCACAAGTAAAAAATTCCGTCAGGGGGGAAGCTCCCCCCCTTCGCCCTTCCGGTACGTTACTGCCAATGTTACGATATCTATCTCTTCAGTATCCTTGAAGACAGTAAAGAGTGGATTCATTTTCAAGTTTTGTGAATCAGGGAGGTGTAGAAACTTGAATCATAACTTTTTAGAAGGGAACCAATGACCAAAACTCCCAGCAAGTGGCATTACCCAAGAGTGGCAAAACCTTCGTTAAAAAATAGGCCCAATTTGTGATCCTTTAGCTACGAATCGCTTTAACCTAGGAAGCTCAGAATTGTTTATAAGCTCCTCCATTCAAAGTAAACGACTTTAATTTTCGTCAACATCTAGGAGATAGGTTGTTTTTACTCCACATTAACTTATTAATATACGAGTATAACTAGATTAGGTAGGTATCTATAATAAACTTCCTGCATTTTTTAGCAAGAGCATACAACGAGTGGGGCATAAAAGAAAACTGGTGGAGTGAAATCAGTTTACAAATTTATAATAGAAAAATGAAATGTTACAATATTACAAAAAAAGGAATTACAAAAAAGGTAAGCTAAAATTTTTCATTGGCACCGATATACGTATATTGTGTATGTCCACGTTCATAGGATCCAGTTTGTTGAAAATGGTCAAAAAAATGAAAAAAAATTGTTTGTTTTGTATACTTGAAGGCGTGGTCTATCACCTGGCTTGAACATTTTTTCGATTAAGCGGTTTTATCGCGAGATATTAAGCAAAAAGCAAAACGTCGCGGATGAGAAAGGACCCACTTTGTCTACACCCACTTTTAAATGCTTTTTCCCTTCGTACAGTTCGCGCGACTGATATCTCAAATTTAAAGGACTCATTTTGTCAATATTTACTATACTTCATTTAAAAAAAAAATGCTTCAATTTTATAACTTCCCTTGTGGATAGCGCGCGTTACTGAAAAAGAAAGATTCTGGATTACAATTTTTTTTCTCCATATTTCGGTCATTTTTATAAAAGGGCCCACTTTGTCTTGCACTTGTTGATGTACTTTAATCACTGCACTTTGGTGCATTTTTCGGGTAGATACCATTCTCTGGACCACTTCACATCGAAATCAGCCCAAACCATTCATAGGAAACTGAAAATGTCGTTTTCTCCAAAAAAAAAAGTTTCAAAAACTTTAAACGCGTTTTTCTCGAAATTTTGATTTTTTAAAGTCGATTTCAAAAATTTTCAATAATTTATAAAAATTGGTGATTTTGACTTTAGGACCTCGTGTTTGGCTCATTGTGGCCAGAATTCATCATACTATCGCCATCGCCGTAATTCCATGCCGACAAGATGGGCCTTTTCGACGTGGACGTACACATTAGGGTGGGTTAAAAAACTAAAATTTTCGATTTTTGAAAAGTTACCCAACACAAAAGTTGTTTGCTGGAGAGACTAGAAAAATAAAATTAAAATGTTCAAAATCGATTCATACTTATCTTCCGATTGCGCAAGAGATTCAAATTCTTCAAAAATTGTCAAAAATTCAAGATTTCAAAAATTTCGAAAAAATTTTAAATTGATTAAAATCAATTTTAAAGCTTATGTATTTTGTGAAAATCAAGACCAAAAAGCACATTTAAAAAAAAACGTGTTTTATTACTTTTTTCAATTTTTCTTCATAGGTAAGTGAAGAAATAGAAATTTAAAAAAGCTACAAAACATGGATTTTTCAAAAATATTGTTCTTTTTGGTTTAGATAGTCACTAAATAAGCTCTAAAATTGATTTTAATGAATTTCAATTTTTTTGCATTTGAAAATTTTGAATTTTTGGCAATTTTCGAAGAATTGAAGGCTCTTACGCGATCGGAAGATATGAATCGATTTTGAAATTTTTTATTCCATTTTTTCTAGTCCCCTCAGTCAACAACTTTTGCGCGGGGTAACTTTAACTTTCCGAAGTCGAAAATGTTGGTTTTTCGACCCACCTTATAACGTATATCTTCTTACCTACCTACCTAATACAAACAATAAATTTTTTTATATATGTATATTTTACGATGTTAGGAAAATGATGAACCCACGATAAGTACAGTAGACGAAGATTTTGCAGACAATGGAGCATTTAACTTGGCATTACTTGCATACAGAAGTTATGTATCTGAAAGAGGAGTAGAACCACTTCTGGTACACTTCGAAAATTTTGCTCACGAACAACTCCTCACTTTGGAATTTGCCAACGTAAGTAATTGCTTTTCATCAACATACTTTTGTACACTACTTACTACATTACTGAAGAATGTAAAAAGTGATTCTTATCGATTTACATGTTATACAGATCTTCTGCGCACATCCGCTATCGGATGCTTACTTGAAAGGTTCCACCGGTTTACATAGTCCGTATGAAACACGCGTGAATGGAGTTTTGCGAAATTCGAACGCTTTTGCGAAAATTTGGAAATGTCCGAGAGGCAGTGGAATGAATCCTTCTGCCAAATGTTCATTTTGGTAATTCTGCGTTACAGGTGGGACTAAAAAATTGATCTGATTTTTTGTGGGCAAAGTCATGTTTACTACGACCATTTTCATTTCAAAAAATTTGAAATCTTTTTTCTGAATTTTTGAACTCGTTAAAAATGTGAAAGGAATGGAAAAAGAATGCAGCTCCCATAACTTCCTTTCAACTTCAATAATTTTTTTACTCGTTTTTCATAGAATAATACCATATAATTTGAACTGTACACGTATGACAATACAAGATTTAATTTTGTAAGCTATATGTATATAGAGACTATAGGTACATACAATTTTTTTTCAGAATTTTGCGTGTGAAACATCATGTAGAAAACTCGATTTGAAGTTTTCAAACACGAGTTTCGGCTAGAAAGTATGGTGTACTATCCACGTAAGTTTGAAAAAATTCGGTTCAAAACTCGCGGAAATAAAAATTCTTAAAGGAAATGCTAAAAAAAGTACCATTTTGCCCCATAGCAAGGGCTCAGAGATGAGTAGGGAATTTTTACCACGTGGTTTTCAGACCATTAGTATCAAATTCCGTCGTTTAGTTTCAAAATTCAGCTCTGGGGCAGATTCGCCTATCTTAATCGTCGGTACCTTTTTTTTTTGGAATTTTGATATTTGAAAAAAAAAATTCTGTCAACATTTTTAGGTAAGTACAAGTGTACAATGTACATATGTACTAGGGAGAATCGAAAAAAAAACATATCTTGAATTTTGACCAAATTTGGTGGGGTGGTTTACATTGAGTGGGAGACTTCACAAAAAAAATTTGAGCCCCCGAGGGGCAAGGAGAGGGGAGTAGGAGGTGCTCAAAGTGCACCTCCTTTTGAAAAAAAAACGCTGTTTTTTGCGTTTTTTAGCCAATCAAAATTGTGTGAGAAGCCTTCGTAAGACTTGAAAGATACGATTTAAGTTTCTACATCTCCCTAAACCATCGCCATCCAGCCATCCTTCTCCGATCAAAACTCTGACTGCTACCAGGGGGTTGAAAAGTTGCAGATTGCAATATTTCAATAATACAAAATTATCACTAAGCTGGAATGATTTTTTTTTCATCGAGAAAGTGAACAAATTTTTTTTCAACCACTGATAATGAATTTTGAAAAAAAAAATTGAAAATTTTGTACACCAGTGCAGCCAACAGCAAATCATAAAATTCCAAAATACGGAGTTTATAATTATGGACTTTGAATTGATTATTTTTTCGTCTGAAAATATTATGTATTTTTTTTTCAATCAGTGAAAGTATACTTTATTTCGAAATTTTTTTCGAAAATTTTCTATGTCAGTGCAGCCAGTTGCTAATTGTGATGTTTCGATGTCTTCAAATTCGAAACGTAGGTACTTCTATTGATTGGGAGAAATAATTGGTCCAATCACTTGACGAAAAAATGATGGATTCGAGTTCATTACCTATATCAGAATATCACAATTAGGAACTGGCTGCACTGGCGTACAAAATATTCACAGAAAAATTTATAATTTTTTATTTCTGATGATTAAAAACAAAATTTTTGTGCATTTTTCAAACGATAAAAAAATTAATTCGAGATCAACGTAAACTCCATAGTGTAGCATGTCACGATTTTTAACTGGCTGAACTGACATACAAAATTTCGAAATATAGGTACTTTCAGTGATTAAAAAAAAATACATAATATTTTCAGGCGAAAAAATAATCAATTCAAAGTTGATATAAATTCCGTATTTTGGAATTTTATGATTTGCTGTTGGCTGCACTGGTGTACAAAATTTTCATTTTTTTTTCAAAATTCATCATCAGTGGTTGAAAAAAAATTTTGTTCACTTTCTCGATGAAAAAAAAATCATTCCAGCTTAGTGATAATTTCGTATTATTGAAATATTGCAATCTGCAACTTTTCAACCCCCTGGTAGCAGTCAGAGTTTTGATCGGAGAAGGATGACAATGATTTAGAGATATGTAGAAACTCAAATCGCATCTTTTAAGTCTTACGAAGGCTTCTCACACAACTTTGATTGGCTAAAAAACGCAAAAAACAGCGTTTTTTTTTCAAAAGGAGGTGCACTTTGAGCACCTCCTACTCCCCTCCCCTTGCTCCTCGGGGGCTCAAATTTTTTTTGTGAAGTCTCCCACTCAATGTAAACCACCCCACCAAATTTGGTCAAAATCCAAGATATGTTTTTTTTCGATTCGTCCTAGTACATTACATACATACATAGGTCGTTTTTCAGCGATCTTGTCTAGAATCGTTTTCTTTTCTCTCAAAGTTTCATTTTTCAACGATTATGAATTTTTTTATACTCCGTCAAAATGTTCACTCGTAATATTTTTGTGATCTTGAAATTTTTTTTCGTTTTCAAAATTTTCAAGTAAGTATTCATAACTTTTTTCTTCGTCTTAAAAATTTATCAAACTTTACTTTACTATTTTATTTATACCTAACCTACATATGTAGTAAAATACAAGTAGGTAAGTGTATGTACTACGAGATCTTAATAAAGACGTACATATGTAGGTATTTTAATCATTGCAATAAGTAGTGTTTCAATTGTCACTTCACTTCAGCCACTGTGTCAGTGCACAAAATGTAAAAAAAATGTCGTCGTTTCTACATTCACAGTTTTTTTTTTGTTCCTGACGCAAATAAAACGTGGAATTGCGTCCTCAGTGGACTTCCATACGTATTATTTATTTTGTGCTCTAGTAATCTAAAACAGGAGTGCAAAAATTTCAAACGTTGGATCAGGGGTGGCAACCTTTGTATAGCAGGTGTAGCACGATGCAACATCCAGAAATAGCTCGCTACACTTGGAAGAATAGTTTGCTACACTAGAAAAGATTGCTACACCCGGAAAATTTTCAATTTCTTACAAATTTTACGCAAATTTTTTTCAAATACATAACACCATAAAAACATTTTTCTACGCAAAGTTAGCAATTATTCAAATAAAAAGAAATCTGTTTTATTGAGGTTGTTGCAACAGAATGTGGCAGTTAATGGTTAACGTTGAAAATGCTATTTGAAGTTTAATGGATGGTTTTTATAGTATTTTTCACGCTGATAGATCATGAGAAAAATAGTGAAAAATTCTATTACCCAAGGATTTTTTACAACTTGAATTTTTTGTTGAAATTTTTCTACATTTTTTGATGGCTATTGACCCTTAAAATCGATTTTCTGAGAAAAGGAAGGGCTCTATGAAAAAAATGAATGGAACTTAAATTGTAAAGCGTAAAATTTCCTTTACGAAAAGTTGGATTAGTTTTTTCTTATAGGAGGCTTTGCTTTCGAAATATTTTTGTTCAAAGTTCAACATTTTTTTGAATTAAAAATATCTCACAAACTAAGCCTCCTAAGAAAAAAAACTAACTGGACTCAACAAAAAGGTAATTTTACGCTCTGCAATTTATGTTCTTTTCTTTTTTTCCGTAAGACCCCTTTTTTTACCCTGAAAATCGACTTTGAAGGTCAACATTTACTTTAAAAATGTAAAATTTTTAACAAAAAATTCCAATATTATGAAAAATCTTGACGTGCTGGAATTTTTTTCATTATTTTTCTTGTGATCAGCGCGAAAAATATTATAACAATTACTCATTAAATTGCAAACAGCATTTTACTTTTTTCGTTTTGATGTCTGTTTTTACTTTTTAATCTTGAATTTAGTGTGATGGAGAAACTGAATCAGCGCTTAATTTTAGACTGAAAACAGTTGAACGAGTTTTTTCAAAAAGTTTTTTTTTAAAATATTGCCGACCTTCTAAATCTTGGAAATTTTTACTACACCCAGAAAAATTTCAGGGGTTCCCTCCAAAAATCTTGGTTTTGCTACACCCGGAAAAAAATTAGGATGCCATCACTGCGTTGAATGAATTTCGAAACAAAAAAAGTACCTATAAGTATGCAATGCACATATTAGGTAAGAGGACATTGTATGCGTTGTACATTAAATTTATTATGATTGATAAGAGTACTTCGTATTTTCGAAGCAACAATTTCAACTCGTCACATACAACACCACTCCGTGATTCATAGATATGTAATTTCGAAATTCTACTTGTCACGTATCCAATGCTGACAGGTGCATAAACAGTAAATGGGAGGAAGGGATGGATAATTCGTGTTTTTAAGGAGTTTTGCAATCCAGTACATATAGGAATTAAAGTATTTCACGACATTTCAAATTATACTTATTTTACCTGCCCGATTAGCGCTCAGTGGCAGTAAAACTGCCAACTAGTGAAAAGCGAACTTTTGGCAGAAAAATGTCAAAAAGTTGGAAGAATTTCCACCAATGAAAACGCTCGATTTCAAATTGCCATTGGCAATTAGTTGGTAAATAGTTGGAAGAATTCCTGTTTTATGATTACTTTCGACGATGTGATATAGAAATTTTCGAATAATTCAGGATTGAATCTTATTTTAAAGAATGCAATTACTGATTTCCGATGTTTTTTCATAATTTTCTGCTATTTCAGTACCTACTTGACTAAACGTGGACACACTCAGAAAACTTTCATTTGAAGCAAAATTTTCTAAAACATCAAACTACCTAGTTTTTTTTTCTAAATTGCACTGTTTTTCATTTTAAACTGAAAAAAAAAAAATTTCGTAGGTATATTTCGTGTTTTATTCCTTTTGCAACTATTATCAGTAGTTCTACATACCTTACAAAGTTTAAATCGGAAAAATTTCAAATAAGGCAATATGTGTACATAACATTTTTTGATTCTCTTCACATTTTCTATCCATGAGCCATAACAGTTAACTAGTTTTATAGAAAATTCAATTTTTTGCCCATTTATAAAATACATGGCAAAAATTGAAACTTTAGGTTTGTTCTTTTCGCTTACTCCGAGTAACTCCGAGTACGCCAGGTTCACACAGTGCAACGAATGTATTAGTCAGCAAACAACCGGATTGGTCCAATATACTGAATGATGTGGACCCGTGTAGATTTTTTTACTCGGAGTTACTCGGAGTAAGCGAAAAGAACAGACCTTTTGATCATTTTACAAATTCACTACTTCAAAAAACAAAAATAATTGTGTAGATCGTTATCTATGAAATCAAAACGTATTTTTATTTACATTAAAACTGGCAGTAGCCAGCAATAAATCACGTATTTTTATTTACATTATAGCTTGGAGCAGCATAAAAGTTGACAACTTTGGCAGTAAGTTGACAATTTGTTGGAACTTTTTTATCAAATCATA
Organism: Pseudococcus viburni; assembly: GCA_033439095.1. Taxonomy (NCBI): domain Eukaryota; kingdom Metazoa; phylum Arthropoda; class Insecta; order Hemiptera; family Pseudococcidae; genus Pseudococcus; species Pseudococcus viburni. The sequence goes on along the minus strand of JAVBJF010000486.1, from coordinate 18,989 downwards.
TTTCTCATCAACAAATTCCCGAATTATAATTGGCAATAAAATTTCCAACCCGTAAAAAGCGAACTTTTGGCAAAAAAATGGTAAAAAGTGTGGCGGGAGGACTTTGCGCCATCAGCTTGGGCAACACTGCTAAGAACCTCTGTTCTGGGCATGCGCCACTTTCAGATGTTTTGTAGCTGGTTTCCTATGCTATGACCTACGAGATAAACTTCAGTACAGGTTTCTCTATGAGAACACTATGTTGATATTAATGTCTGTTATTGTATGGTTTTACTTTGTTAATATTGAAAGATGAAGAATACAGTTTTGTATACGTTCACTGTGCTTTTTATTAAATATCAGTGGAAAGTGACAAATATTGTGTTAATCACACATTGGCGCCCGGATATAAAAAAAAATCTCTGTGTTTCATAAATTCGCGATCTTTTTGAGCACTTTTGTGCAAAGTTTCAAGGTACGTTTTCACCTATAAATTCGCGTTTTTAGCTACATAGCTCTTCTGTTTTATTCATTAAGTTGTGTTTTTGCCTAATTTACGAGATTATGGCAGAAATAAATAAATTTCAAGCCGATGACGTCGTCGATGCAGTTTCTGACCAAAATACTCAGTCAGAACACAATGAGACATGTTTACATTGGCCACCCAGACAAAGGCAAGCTGAACAGCAAGCCAGCGACTCAATCTCAGTCACATTAAGGACAAAGAGATGTTCCAGTTCCAAAAGAGTACCAAAATATGATCGTTCCAAAAAGCCTAGAACTCTGCAGGATGAATTTTTGGAGAAAAAATCGATTGTGAGTACTTATGAATTACCAAAATTCACAAACAAAGTGACTAGTAATTTTTTTCCGTGGCCACAAACGACAGCTACAAAAAAATGTGCTAGATTCATCAAGACGGATATCAACCAGTCGTTTTTTGACAAGGATAAATACTCAGCTACTAATGAGTGTGATTTGCATCAATTTGTGACAGCTAAGTTGCCTACTTCTTCCATGGCAGGCAGTGAAATTAAATCAGAGCAGAATATTTATGAGTTAGAAAACCAACAGAAACTTTCAACCATATTAGATACCGGAATTGTGACACAACAGCTACCTACCTATCCAAATTCGTTCACAGAGCCATCAAAGTTGCCTACTTCTTCCATGGCAGGCAGTGAATTCAAACTAGAGCAGAATATTTATGAGTTAAAAAATCAACAAAAATTTTCAACCACTTTTGATACTCAAATTTTTACACAGCAACTGCTTAGTACAACTGAGAAGGAAAAACAGACCAACAATAGAAAACCTATTACTTATAAGACAAAGTGGTATTATAATTCTAAAAGGATGACAACTTTAAGTACACCAAACCAACTCGAACCTATAAACCTAAGTATAGGAAGTGATGGTCCATTGAAGTTACCTCAAATCACAATTAAGAGTAACAAATGTATCAACCCTACTGAGAAAAATCAATCCCAGTCATTTCAACAGACAAATAAACCAAAGTTGCCAGGATTTTTGACAAAAAGCTGTAAATTTGCCTCAAAGGAAAATAATTACGAGATAAAAAGTGAAATAAATTTTCCAAACAATAATCCAGTTCTTAATACACAAATGAGTACCAAGAATAACCTATCTAGTCCAAATCTGGGTGAATTGCAAGATCATAATGGAAATTTGAGACAAAAATTGCAATTTGAAGAAGAAATATCAAACTTGAAGATTCACTATGAACAAAAACAAGCTGAAATGAATCAATACTATAGTGAGGAAATTAATACAATTAATGAGTTATTATTGAACCTTGCTCTCATTGTAGAAAATTTTGGAGACAAAGTTAATCTCGTAATAGAGGAAAATACCAATAGAGAGATAGAAACTAAACTTCTCCAATCAAACATACAAGCAAATGAAAATGCTATAAAACAATTGAACAAACGTACAACTGCAATTAAAGACCACGCAAATAATATGTCAAAAAATCAAGCTGAATTACTACAATCCTTGAAAAATGCTGAGATACATATAAAAGCAGCCTTTAAACACACTAAAGAGGACATTGACTCCAAGTTTGAAAAAGTCTCAGGCGAAGTGAATAATTTAAATAGTATGGTAATAAACATGGATCTACAACATTCATTTTTGAGTAATAATGGTACAATGGGGCAGGATGCAAACACATTAAGAAACAATGAACATCCTGGTATCATGGGGCAGTATAATGCTAAGCTCAAGTTGAGGCAAAAACATCTAAACACATGTGGCACTGGTGTCATGGGGCAGAATGTTATGTTGCCAAGGAAGAGGAAACAGCAGTGTAATACATTTACCAATGGATCCATGGGGCAGATCAATGTTCAACCAAATGCCAATTTACGAGATAATGAGCTTCAATCTTTAAATGTCACATCACCAGCAGTGTTGGCCCAGGTCTCGCAGGATTCATGGGGCAGAGGCGCAGGCCACCCGCCATACGTCGGTTCCTGACTTTTTTTAATCGAAGTCCTTTGTGACCCTGGATGCACACTGTGACCTTCGAGGGGCAATGTGGCGGGAGGACTATGCGCCATCAGCTTGGGCAACACTGCTAAGAACCTCTGTTCTGGGCATGCGCCACTTTCGGATGTTTTGTAGCTGGTTTCCTATGCTATGACCTACGAGATAAACTTCAGTACAGGTTTCTCTATGAGAACACTATGTTGATATTAATGTCTGTTATTGTATGGTTTTACTTTGTTAATATTGAAAGATGAAGAATACAGTTTTGTATACGTTCACTGTGCTTTTTATTAAATATCAGTGTAAAGTGACAAATATTGTGTTAATCACACAAAAGTTTGAAAATCCTCCATTTTTTGTCAATAAACTTCCGAATTGGTAGTTATGTTGGCAGAAATAATTGCCACTGCGCTAATCGGGATGGGTAAAATCGTAGACACGTTTTTCGTTCCGTGAAAATAATATTGCATCTTATTGCAAAGAAGCATATTTCATTTTGCAAGTAAGTTAGGTAACTATGTATAATTTTTTACAATTCTTTGACCCAAAATAATGAAAGAAGTTGCATAGTTTATTAATTTTGGTAGGTATTTTTTAAATCTAAAAGCAAAATGAGTAATAAGGTTGGTTTGTTTTTCACGTTTTATTTTTCAAAAATTAAATGAAAGGGTTGTCCCTAGCACAGAATTTGTAATTTGTGCAAAACTAACAACTCAGAAAAATTGTCAGCTTCTTTTCTCTTCCTAGTGTCATTGTTAAAATCGTAAAATACCTATTTTGAAATTAAAAATGTTACCGAAAATGGTCGCTTGCACAAAACTTTTTCTTCCAAAAATACTTTTTTCGACCATTTTTCAGGAGAAGTTACTTCGCCTATACGTCTATTTCAAAAAAAACATATCTTTCTAGATCCCCTAAAACTTGAAAAGAAGTTTATTGAAATAATTATACGGATACATACTTTTATAAAAATGAAAGTACTTTTCTGTGTTAGGGTTACTTTGAAAAAAACAAAAATACATGTGAATTTGTTTTCAAAAATGAGGGTATTAATGATGGAAAATCGCTGATGATGACTTTTATTTGAGTTAAATATCCACATTAAGGTCATTTCTATAAATATTTTCTTTAGAATAATTTTACTTTTTTTTTCAAAAAGTTTTTTAAAAAACATGGAAAATATATTTTTTCAATTAGTATCTCTGAAAAATATAGGGTAAAAGTGAAAAATAGGAGTCCAGGCTTGTGTACGAGGAGAGAGGGGTTTCCTTCCAAGTCTGTATTTTTTTAGGGGCTCGCTGGGGTTAAAAAAACTGTAGCTCTACTGCGAGGACCCTCAAAAAAAAAAAACTGGCTTAACCATGTCGTATCGACGCTTGACAGATTTTTCTCTTTCTTTTGCATTTTTCTACCTGGGCCCCAATTTTCTCTGCATGGCCGTAGACAAAAATTGTCGAGCGTAAAAAAACAAACAGTTTTGTTATTTACAATTTTTCCCTAGGACGTCATGGGGGGGAGGGGAGCTGGAGCTTTTTTTCTTTTTGCAATAGCTCGTCCCCAAGACCACGTAGAAAAAAAGTAAAATATTGAAAATGTTCATTTTTTAATGCTCTGCAACGTTTGTTTGAACCAATTTTTCGAATTTTTTACTGTAGCTGAGCTATTCTTGGGGGAAAATACAACTTTTTCTACAGATAGTCTACTTCCCAGTTCCCACTTTGAGATGAGGGATCGGTTATACATTTATCTTATTCTATAAAGTAATAGAATGTACTATGCAAAATAAACGCTCCTAGAAGTTGATTAACTCGATTTTTGGTGATTATTTGTGTTATTGAGAAATTTTCAAAATTGATTTTTTTCTGAATAGGTAACAAAACTATTTGTTTTTTATGCTCTACAATTTCTGTTTCAACTTTTTTTTTTCGTTGGTGCATGATTTTGAAAGTTATACCCGAGAAACCAAAATTTGAACCCCTTCGCTCCCAAAAAGGAGATAAAATACCCGCCGATTTTATGGAAGTTCGGGCACATTGAAATATATATCCTACTAGGCTTAGGTACTTATAATACCGAATTTCCCCTTTCCGCTAATTTTTTTTGTATGAAAACCTAACATGTCCATACTAACAAGGAAGGTATCCCGACTCAAAGTAAAATTTTGAGCGCAAAAAAAAATCGAAAGTAAATCATGACAGGACCCGTATCCAAAATTTCAGGTGCTGGAGTTCATTTCTCGATTTTTGACGAATTTTTGAAATTTCAAAATTACCTCCACCCTGCAAAATATGAAAATTTGATCTAATGAACGAAAAAAAATTTTAATGGAAAAAAATTAATTTTCTGCCAAAAAAATATAAATTTGAACTCAAAATTACGAATTTTGGAAAATTGTGTTTTATTTGATCAAGTAGGTCACCAATATGGATAATCCGGGATTATAGGTGCTGAAGTGGATATGGGCCATTTTTATGGGGTTTTCTCCAGCGCTGGAAAATTCCAAAATTTTCTGGTAGCTCCGAAACGTCTCGAAATCGCTTCCATTCGATTCGGGAGGTCAAAAATAGGGTATATACCAAATTAATTTTTTTTTTTGTTTATTAGATCAAATTTTCATATTAATTTCAAAAATTCTCCAAAAATCGAGAAATGAACTTCAGCATACGTGCTCTGTTATGACGTTCTTTCGAATTTTTTTTGTTTGAGCTCAAAATTTTGCTTTGAATTGGGATACCTTCCTTGTAAATAAATTATTTTTTCTATCTATGAAACTTTCAAAAAATGAAGAAAAATGCGAAATATAATCTGTATAAGTTTCCAAAAAAGATGATTAAGTTTTGTGAAAAGTGACGTCTTTTTCAAGTTAAATAAGTAGGTACTTATGCATACTTTCACTATTTTTATCAAAAAAAATTTTTAATTTGAATCCTTCTTCTCACTCCAAAGAGTGAATTTTTGGGTTCCACCGCACTCGAAACAAAACTGAGAATACACACAAACCATTTCAATCTATCTTTCTTATGACATCGAAAGAATTATTCAAAAGCCATTGCAGACTAATTTCTGAATTTGTATTTTTCAATTCGGTTCGTTCCACGAAATCTAAATTTGACATATTTTGATATACGAGTTATTATTTTGAAAATCTACAATTTTTAGATAATAGTTATTTCTTGAAGTGAGGAGAAAATGAGGAAGGTAAGGTGTTTACAGTCGAGTCAGAAATCGGCTGAAGTACTTACTTCGGTACCTAAGTAAATGGGACTGCAAAGTAGGTACATACAAAACAAAAACTACGTTGGACGGATGAAGATCAGCGCAAAGCATAATTTGGATATACGATTCTTAAACTTATAGGATTGAAAAATTTTCCATAAAACAGATTCAAAATAAATATTAAGAATTTGGACGAATGATGTAATGGTTTTTTTTTAATTTTAATCGTGTGATAGTGCGAATGCGAATAATGAACATTGAACTTGATACATAAAAAGATGATACGAAGAGAAATTTCATAATTCGTTTAGAAAAATGATTTACTAACTACGTATCTACGTACGTAGACAGGTACGTTCTTATAAGTTAAATGATTTCGCAAGGGAATACTATAAATTTCACGTTTGGAAAACATACCTTTGTTGTTCGTAATTCGGTAATTTGCCAACTCCTATCATTCTGAACTCATTTTGCTGCTTAACAGTACGTGTGTGGAGTTTGAAAACGAATCTACGCAATAATTTGGGAAAATCTACAATTCTTGTTTCAGTTCAACAAAAAATGATGGAAAGAAAATTTATTTTTGGGAAAATGCAAGTTTTATGCGCGATATATCTGTGTATTTTTTCTTCAATCAATTTTGCGAACGCCGACCCATGTGATCCGGAAAAATGTCAAGAAGAATGTGATGATCAGAATCCGATAGCCTTTGCAACCGGTGGAGTTAACGGTGTTTGCGGCGCAGATAATTTTTGCGAATGCAGGGGAGGCGATAATGAAGATATTAACCAGAGATCTCCGGAAGAACCTCCTGCGGGTCAGTGCGATGTAAATAAATGCCAAACGCTTTGCGACGAACAAAACGAGTTTACAGCTACCACTACCGGAGTCAGCGGTATTTGCGAATCGAAAAATAATTATTGTCGGTGTACAACAGAAGGTCCAGATGGTGTGATCAATTTAAATTAGAGATCTTGAAATGTTTCACAGGTCTATGCTTCGCTGTATTGGGGTACAAATACGAATAAGTAGCATAATAAGATGAACCACGAGGTCTTAATAAATACGTATTTTAATTGTTGCATTCAGAAGCGTTTCAATCAACAAATCATTGTGTCATTTCACAAAATGTAAAATAAAATTGTAAGTGGGCGTCGGCGTCGTTTCTATCGGTATCTTTTTCATTCCTAACGCAAATAAAACGCAGATTGCAGAAAAAAACTACACACTGTGTCATAATAGCGGACTTCCTTTTTATATTGTGTATTGTCAAACTACAAAATTTTACCAATCACAAAGATTCAAATTTTCAATTCATATTTCTCTAAGACGGCGAGCTTTGCAAAAAAAATGATATTCTTTTGGCATCTGTTTGCAGTTCTTCTTCAACCCCCTGCTGAGAAATATGATGCCTCAAAGGAGCAATAAAACCAGTCCTTGTCCTACTTCATCTGTCAATTCCCTGCAATAGAAATTCTATTTGAAATTTATCAAAAATTCAGATCACGTAGGGCAATAAAACTAACAAAGGTTGAAAAAACCTCCATACATATATATTTAGGGAGTTTTGAAAAAATATTTCATCTGCTGACCCCCCTGCTAAGAAATTTATGATGCCTTAAAAGAGCTGTAAAACCAGTCTTTATTCTGGTCTAAAAATGCCGACATAGCAGGTGGCCCATTACAAAGAGCAATAAGAAACAATAGAAATTCTGAATCGATTAATTCATATATATATATATATATATATATTTGCACGCGACCGTAGGTTGTCAGCCACTTTCTATATATATTCAAAATTTTTTGAAAATTTTCAAAATTTTCAAAATTTTCTAAAATTGTTACTAATTGACTTATCAAAATTCTAATTGCAGATTCGTGCTTAGCTACACAAAATCCACCTTAGCAAAAAAAATGAGACTCCTGCAACAAAATTTTTGAAAAAAAATTGCAAAATTTTCTAAGCCATTGCAAATTTTGGAAAAGTTTTTCTATTACAAAAAAGCCTGGCTTAAATTAGAATTTTTGGTGTCAAAAATTTTTGTTCAAGTTGATAAAATGACAAAAAAATGATGGGGTAAATTTAACATTGTGCATAACCAAATTTGGTACAGGTAAAAAAATTTCGACCTGTTTTCCTTATTCCACTCATCACCACTTAAAAAATGAGCCTACGTTCATCCTCGCGACTCAATTTCTAAGTGGTGCGCACTCTGGTGGAAGTTTTGAAAATAGGTGGCTCACTTTGTATGTAGAATTAACCCATTCAATCTCAGCCATGGCTGAGAAGTACGGTGGCTCACTTTGTATGTAGAAATAACCCACAAAGTGGCTCACATGTACGGATATTACTACCTATATATATATATATATATATATAACTATTGAAAAATATGATGTAGCAAGGTCGCAACTAGTCGCGATAGTGCCCTTTTTCAAAAAATAGTTTTTTTCATTAATTAACGTATATTGATCCAAATTTAGCCATTTTAGGAAAATTTCACTTCGATATTTGATATTTCTCATTTACCAAACCTGCTAAATGTCATTCAAAAGTTGGAAAATTTGAAAAAAATTTGAAGCCCATTTATTTTGACTAAGTCCTAGCCTTTCTATTTTCGATGATAACCAAAAAGTCTTCAGAACAAAATTTTTTCAGTTTTCAACGAATTAAGTATCCATTCATTTGATTGGTTTATTTTTTTAGAACAATTTTTGTGTAGTCCCTTCAATTTCAAAGTTGGGCAAAAAGTCATAAGGTGAAAATTTGTTCAGCTTTTAAAGTCCTATTCATCCCCATGATTAGAAAATTTTTTAATGTGATTTTTTTAGAAGCAGCATTTTCCTTTTCATTTTTTTTTGTGGTCCCCGTTACATCCAAAAAAATAATCACTCGCATATTCCGTGTAAATTTGGTCGCAGGTAAGTATTTTTTCTCGTTGAAAAAAAATCAAAAACTACTCGGACAATTTCAAGTTTTAAGGCAAAAAAGACAAATACTTAGCTTAAACTTAAATTTATCGCCTAAAGGGTATAGCAGGATAAGTATGAGATTTTGGCCTCCGAAAGGGATTGTGATGAAACCTACCCCAAAAGTTGAGTCATGATGAGAAAAAATCCTGACAAAAATTTTGAACCCCCAGAGCAAATATTTTCGTAGGGAGGGGCTAAAGTGTGTTTTTTAAATTTTATTTTTTAGTTTTTCGCCAAATATAGATAAAAATGTCGTGTTTTTTAAAATTGAATCTGGAGGGTGAGAGGAACCCTAAGATTTTTTCGAAATTTTTGACCCATTTTCCGTCGAGTTATGGTGTTTTAAAAACTTTGAGCGGCCATTTTGGAAAGAAGTTTCAGGGTTACAGTCGCCATTTTTTTGAAGAAAATGTGTTATTTAGTGGTCATTATACCACATAAGTTTCAATTAGTTTGAGTTGGTGCAACATTGTCAAAAAAATAAAAACTAACCACCCGTCGTGCGGAGCCCGAACGTTCATGTCAATTTCCCACGGCGCTTTGGTGGAAAGTACAGTGCTCGGGCGCGTTATGTTTGAAGAACATGTTGGGTTTCGACTGATAGGTTCTACAAAATAGATAATAATAATTATGTTATGTATAGTTTATTTCGAGGAAAATGTGAAAATTTGAGTTGAAAAATCCAAAATTCGAGGAACTTCTCTTCCTCCAATTTCAAAAGTACCTAATGTCATAACTCAGCAGAAATCGATCGTAATGAAATGACACGAAAAAAAAAACCGATTGCTCAATTTTGAAAAATAAAAGGGCTGAACCCACTCTGGATCTTCCCCCTCTCCCTCCATTGAGGTTTGGCGATGACTCCCCAGGCTCAAAAAATTTTTATGTTGTCCTTTTCTTCGCTATGCCTAATTTTATACCTCTATCACCATTTGTTGTCATATTTGAAAAAATGTAATTCATCTCTGGATTAGAATGGCATTTGTCAAACAGCGCGCGCGAGCACTGTACTTTCCACCAAAGCGCCGTGGGAAATTGACATGAACGTTCGGGCTCCGCATGACGGGTGGTCAGTTTTTATTTTTTTTGACAATGTGCACCAACTCAAACTCATTGAAACTTATGCGGTATAATCAACACCAAATAACACATTTTCTTCAAAAAAAAATGGCGACTGTACCCCTGAAACTTCTTTCCAAAATGGCCACTCAAAGTTTTTAAAACGCCATAACTCAACGAAAAATGGGTCAGAAATTTCGAAAAAAAATTTTAGGGTTCTTCTGAACCCCTAGATTCAATTTAAAAAAACACAAAATTTTTATCTAAATTTGGCGAAAAACAAAAAAATAAAGTTTGAAAAACACATTTTGGCCCCTCCCTCCGAAAATACTTGCTCTGGGGGTCCAAAATATTTTCAGAATTTTTTCTCACCATGACTCAACTTTTGGGGTAGGTTTCATCATAATCTCTTTCGGGGGCCCAAAACACCATACTTATCCTGCTATACCCTTTTTTTAAAAAACTTGAGTTTAAAGCTAAAAGGAATCATCGGCCTAATAGTTCAATACTTGAAGCTTAAGGATAATCTACCGTCCTTGTAAAAAACTACTTTTATGAGATTTGGACTATTTTAAAATTATGGATAGAAAAATACAACAAGGCTGACCGCAGGAAAATATCGATACAAATGATGAGTATTCCCCTAGAAAATAATCATTTAATTCTGCTTTCTCTTTTTATAAAATATGAAAGTAAGGTACAAATGTTCAATTTTCCCAACTGAACCTTGAAAAATTCCTCTAGGCTAAAGTCACCCCCCCCCCACCCCTATCAATAGGTATGTCCTTGACATTATGTACAAATTGTATGTCTTCTGGTTCGAAAAAGTAACACTGCATTTTATTGCAGAGTGAGCGAATCCATTCTCCAAGTAAGTTTGAAGCACGCTTGCAGATAATTCAACCACCGTAAGTAGGGGTGACTTTAGAATCGCGGGCGACTTTGCCGATTCTCGTTTTCAATCATATTTTGGTCGGTAATTTTAAAACTATGATAGATACAGCACTGGGAGTGGCATAGACTGAAAGAGGAAGGTTGGATCTACATTTTGGTGTATTTGAAGTCCACTTTTCATGCAGTCTATGCCTTCAAATGAGGTCGTTTTGAAACTTGAAAGTAGTGATACCTAGCTGTGAAAGTAACCCTTGTATAATTGGTCGGGTAAAGGTAAGAAGGTAACATCCGACCGAATTCGTTTTGGACTCAACAAATTGCTTTTTTTTTGGCTTTCCAATGATGTATCACACAACTTCTACCGATTTTTTATCTGTGAGAAAATCAAGGTTGAAGTGGTGAGGGTCACTTTGCCGATGCTATTTTTTCTGTGTTTATTTTTATTAATAACAAATTTCGATGCGTTTGATGATCAATTTTGGATCGGTAATGATTTATTATGTCATGAAAGTGTTTTAATTTTGATTCGTAATACAATTCCGAATTTATTACAGTATGCCTCAAAAGTATTTATCGAAATGATAGTGAAGATTTTGCCTGAGCCGGAAGAAAAAAGAGGCAGATTTGTGTTCCCGGAGCCTTGTTATTGATTTAAAATTTCTTATATCTATCATAATTTTGTATTTCACGAAGAATAATACCTTAGAAACGTAATTCAAGTTTTTTTTCTGTCAATTTCTAATGAAAAAACACGTATTGGCAAAGTGAACTCAAGCGCGGGGGACTATGCCGACGATTTTGAAAAATTCATTAAAAATCGGGGGAGGGGGGTAACCAAAATTTTTTTCACGAATATGTTGTCAAATGATGTATCTGTATGGAGCAATCATTACTTTTTTCCTAACGTCAACCAAACGGAAGATACAAGGCGTCAAAGTTGAAAATTGGTGTTTTTTTCGGCAGAGTCACCCCGCCTTACGGCATATTAAACCTGACTTCATTTTTTTTTTCAAATAACAACGAATTGCTTTAACATGTACAATAAATTTTTGCTCTACGATTACTTCATTTTTATCAGTAACTTTTTCAGTTGGCTTATTATTGATATTAAAAAAATAAAACCCTATAATAAATTACATCATTTTCCATTGTTGTGAAATATATTTACGCAAGTATAAAAATTTAATGATAAAGCGAGAACTTTTTCGTAATGCTAATGCAGATAGATAGTTAAACACCCCTCCCTTCATAGAATTGCCACTTTAAAAGAACGAATTTTGAAAGAATTCGACGCATATTTAATTCACATCAGTCACGTCCAATACGTATTCGAGTATTTTTTCATTTGAACAAGAAATTCTACCAATCAGCTCATTCAGCTTTTGTTCAAATTCGCATACGGTGCCATGTTTGAAAAAAAATCACTTTTTTGTGAGATTCCGATTATATATTTTATATTTGTTTTTTTCCAAGGTTATTATTTTGTGAGCGCTGAAGAAGGTCAATGTTATTATAGTAAATGCATAACTCTTTGCGAACAACAATATCCCAATCCAGGGTTTATATACCCATCCGTTTCGGCAGTTTGTGATTCGAATAATTTTTGCCAATGTTATACTTCTGATAACAACGGGAATTCATACAACTTAAATAAAGATACCCCGCCAGCGGCACCGGAGGGACGATGCGATGCTGAAAAATGTCAGACCGCTTGTGATACCCAGTTCCCGAACACCTTTGGAACCCATAATGCCCCTACAGGCCAATGCCAAGACAATAATTTCTGTCAATGTTATTACCTTGGAGATGATGGCGAATACCATAATTTGAACCACGAAAAATAACGTGCAGTTTTGGGGAAAACGTCAGTTAAACAATGTAAACTTATTTAATAATTCATTAGAGATTACCTACTTATCATCTGCTAATTGTTGAACTAAAGATTACCCAATAAAACTGTAATTCGAGATCGAACAATATTTTTCTGCCCCTGAGTGTACACTATTTTTCAAAAATGACTTTCTCTGACTTTTCCATATTTTCTAGACTAATTTTTCCAAGTTTTCCAGACACTTTACAGGTGATATTTATGAAACAAGGAAGGGGAGATTATAAATTCTATCACGTGATAATGGCCAAGAGCGTCCGAATAAGTATAACTTTTGCATAGCTATTTTAGTAAGGATGGTCTTTTGAAATGAGAAAAGATTTTAAAGAAGGGGTGAAATTATTCGTGTCAATTTTTTTGGATTTTCTCAATGGTTTGAGCAATGAAGAATCGAAAATGATGTATTTTTTTGAACGATTTTTCCAAAATCAAGATATATCTATTGGTTAAATATAGAAATTGAAAATGGTCACGATAAAGTATACAATTTTTTAAATAAAACATTTACCAAGATTTTTGAAAGACTTAGTAAAAAAGTAGGAATTGAGTATTTATCGCCTGAAGATGTTACCGTATTAGTCTTATATTTCCAAGCAACGCGACGCGAGGATTAATGCTTGAAAAGAGTAATTTTTTGAAACACAATACTCGATTTTTTTCAATAAAACAGAATTTATCCAACCCAATTAAAATTTTCCTAAAAAAGTATAAGTATTTTAAACCAAAAAAAATACGAATTTTTAAAAACAATTTACTTACAAGTCATTTTTTGCTCTAAATAAACGGAGGAAAATAGAAAAAATATCAATTTTTAGTCAAAAGTATGACTTTTGAATGATGACCTCTGTCGAAAGTACCAAGTAGGTTTGTACGATCATTACGCATGAGCGGAGCGAGGACATTTTTTTGAAAAATTCTCAATTTAATGGACGAAGATATGCATTCAAACGTCATTTTTTTTTATTTCAACGTTAACAAATGCCAAATAAAAAAAGTCACATGTATAAGGGAATAAAAAAATTGGCCCAAACGGAGCGAGGGCAAAAAATTTACGATAAAATGGGCTAAGAAAAGCTTTTTAGATGATTTATCCTTATTCTGTATTTTCACAAAATTTCAGCGAAAATTTCAAAACTCCCCAACTTTTCCAGTTTTTTTTAAGTCTTCCAGAAAGTGAACATCCTTCACCTTAATTTTTGTACTTACGCAAAAAATTTGAATCACTTAAATAGGTATATTCAGAAGAATATTTGAAACACATTTTGGTAAAAAAAAAAAAAAAAAAAAAAGGACAGACAGGTAGTAAAATCAAGAAAGAAATGCATTTTTGTTAAAATGTCTTGAAAAGGCGAAAAAAAAACGAATGAAACAGATTTGAAAATTGAAAAAAATAAAAAAATCAAGAAATCATTTGAAGGGTACCTACAGGGAAAAAAGCAGTCAACGTTTTTTTGGCTAATTTCGAGAAAATCAAATTTTAAAGTTTGAAACGATGTGAAAATGATTACTAAGATTTTTCTGGGCATGTAAATATTGCAATAGTTGCGTAATACATTTGAGAATAACATATCTTGAGATGAAAAATAAATATTAAAAATTACTCGAGTTATAAGCTAAAAACCAGGCAATTCCATAGAATATTCGGCATACGAAATTTTTCATGGAAATAAAAAATGATACGGTACCTTTTGGATGGTGCGCAGGCGGTTATATTGGTCACATGAGGGATTTGCTTGATTTTTTCTCATTATTACGTAAATTTTTCCCCCTTTATAGCGGATTTTTGAACACGATTTCATGACACAATTTTGAAAATTTTAAAAATTCGAGTATATCATGATATTCTACTCCGAATTATCTACCAATATATATAATTATCTCATTTTTGAAAAAAAAGTGAGTTGCTGCTTTTTTTCCTGTACCCTTCATTTGTAATTGTTTGCAAATTTTTAAAAATTATAATTCATTTTTTAAAAACAAAATTTTTAATAATTATTTTGGTAATTTTTTTATTAATTTTTTTCTAATTCGTCAAAGATTGATAAATGTTCGTAACGAGTTTTCAAAAAATTAGGTGTTCAATTTTTAGGATTCGATTAATTTTTTAATTTTTTGTTGCTATTTTTAGATTCTCCTGCCAAACGTCTTCATCCAATAAAAAATTATATTATTTTTGGAAAACAATTCAATTTTTGCAAAACTGTTCGAGTTTTGAAAAATTCTCCAAAAAAGTTTTTAAAAATTGTCCATATATTTTGCAGAATCGCCAGTTTTTAAAAAAATTGTCCAAGTTATAAAAATTTTATGATTTTTGAAAAATCGTCTCTAGTTTTGAAAAAGTTGTCTAAAAACTTTCTGTCTCGAGTCCGTTGATGTGCCTCGAGCCTCGAGCCCCCTTCCCCAAAAAGCATAAAGAAATTACTACCAAAAGAAGGACTACTCTAGCAGGATCATCAAGTCTAGCTCCCCCATAATTTATTTTGCGTCAGTTAATTACGATTAATAAATATTAAGGTTCGATGGTCGAAATAATTTAGACACACCATTTTGTAAACAAAAAAACTTTAATCAAGTGCAATTTGCGTGCGTAATAGAAAAAAAATGATCGACGTTTAAAACATTGCGAAATTTGTTTTCCACCATGGAATACTTATTAAATTTTTTTAAGTTCTTATGCAATTACATTAGGTATTACACAGTTATGAAATAACTTCATTTTAATCAGTAAATATTTCAACTCATGTCATCATTGAAATTGAGTAAAAAAAAAATTCTAAACTTCATTTTAATCAGTAAATATTTCAACTCATGTCATCATTGAAATTGAGTAAAAAAAAAATTCTAAGTAGAAAACGAGCGTAAATACTGATAAGTCGAATAGGTACCCAACGTACCTATATAAAGAGGCACCTCACAATCTACCATGCCATATTAGATCATTTGTTCGTTATTCTCAAGTTTGCGATCATGTTTCTTTTCTGACCAAAGTTACTGGTATCGGTTTCAGTAAATTTTTCCAACAGGAAAAATTGACTAAAAAATTCTTTCTCAATTTTCATAAAAAATGATCGTCAGAATAATCTACATGACATTGTGTGTTTTCTTCGTCTATACACGTCATTTGGTAATTGCAGATGAGGAGGGTAGATGTGATGCGGGAAAATGTCAAACTGCTTGCGACACACAGTTTCCGAACATATTTGAAACGCATGCCGCTCCTGTAGGACAATGCCAAGATGATAATTTTTGTCAATGTTATTATCTCGATTCAAATGGCGACTACGTTAATCTTAATACGAATTGAGAACGATCAGAATAATTATTAAAAGTTCCATCTTTAGTAAGGTAAGTATGCTTAAATAACTTACGTGTACTTACCTACATATTTGTAAAATAATTAGGTACCTAACTACCTATCTAAATACTTCATTTACTCGATAAAAAAAATGATCGATAAAATTACTACGTTTTCAAATTTTTAGATGTAAATTTATTTTATTCAAAAATCTTATTTTTTAAATTAGAAATATCACGAACATTTTCTGAATTTTGATGCAGCGAAGCAAAACTTTTGATTTTTAGAAAATTTTAACAGCAGAAAAAAACAATTTCTAAATGATTAAGTACTTAGGTACCTACTTCACCATCATTGAACCTCTGCTGTTTTGATTTAATGCAGAATTTTTATTTTACTCAAAATTATTTTGCAACTAACTTCTGTGTGATTTCAAAATATGTTTGCGCAAAAAAAAAAATCTGTCAATAACTGATGTATGTAGTGATGTTACATGTACATGCTTTTTTTTTTCATTCCTAATCGGTGAAAATTATAAAATTAATTTTTTAAACACTTGTTTTTCCCTATTTACGAAATAAATTTTTGGTTAAGATATTGTTTAATTTTTTCACAGTGACAATTTTTACCCAGATCTCATAAATTTTAAATAGCTGGGTCATTTACTAAGTACATGTAAAGTAATAAATCATCGATTCGACAATACTGTTGTTTTTTTTTTCATCACAGAGTATGAAATTTATAGCCCAACGCAATTTTTTAATCATCAGCTTATCAAAAATTATTAAAAAAAAATCAAAAAATTGTCAGTTTGTAAAAATGAGAGATTTGACAAATTTCTTTGACACTTTTATATTTCATATCAATCAGACTTTCATTGAATTTTGATATAGCTGATTAAAATGCATTTCAAAATGCAGTTACGAATATAAAGATTTTAAAAAAAAAAACACATATTTACGTAGGTACCAACATTATATTTTCATGTCGTGATAAGGCGTTTGAATTAATAAAAACTAAACACTCACAACATGTAGCCAACGTTTGCCGACGTCAAATGATAAATCATACACACCTAATTTCAACTTAAGTGAACAATTAACTTTGAAATTAAATAACTTCACTTTAAAGCATACAATGTAAGGTAGTGAAAAATGAAAATATGAAGCACCAGCTAATTCTATGTAATCTTTGCTCATTGAAAATATACGGTACCCAGACACTTCGCTGAATCTGTTTGGATGTGTAACTTCTCGAGTAGGTACCATTATTCTAAAAAGAAAAATCCTGGTTTCATTTTCAGATTTTTTTGCAGATATTAACATGAATATGTATTAGGACTGGGTCTATTGGAAAAAGGATCTTTCCTAATACAATGATGAAAACGGCCCTTGACCCGAATACAGTCAAAAGTGGTCCTAAATGTTTGCCTCGATGCAAAAACTCCCCATAAAAAATGTTGACCCTTACCCCATTTCTTCCTGAAAAATTACTCCAATATGTCAAAAACTCAATTCAACTTTTCTCTGGATGAATTGGATGAAAAATTTTGAAATTTTCACAGATGTTAGGCCGTATGTAGGTACATTTGTGGAAATTTTTTCAAATTGTTCGATTTCCATTTTCTTGGGCTTCTACGCCATGAAATTAAAAAAATTTTAGGGGAGTACATGACTGAATTTTTTCCATAATTTTCAGGTACTCGCAGGTAAAACATATAATTTTCTCAAAATCAAAAAGAAAGTCGAAGTTGGTCAAAAAAAATTGAAATATGCAATCTTCATTTCAGTAACTCAAACAGTCCCCGAGATATACGCTTGAAAAGGATACTTACTGAACGCCCTTCATAGTAAATCATGAGGCAAAAATGCGAAGAGGGTATGCCCGGATAAAGGGTGAATTTGGCCCCAGGCGCGTTTGGGCTCCTAAACACCTCAAGTGGTGTATATTGACTGGAAAAAAATTTTCACAAAATTTTGGATCCTTACCCCCCCCCCCCCCCTATCGGAGTTATAACCATTTTATTGCATTATTTTCAAGAATTTTTAATTTTAACGGAAACGAAAGAAATTTTTTGCTCTTTGACACAAAGTTACATCTCGTAGAGCTGTGTATTTATGATAATTTTTTCAACAATTTTGGTTTTACTCCTTCACGTTTTTTCGGCTATTTGAAGTTTTCAATTGTAAAAACACCACATAAGCGAAGAGCGACCACCCTGGAATAACTACAAAAATATATGTTTTTTTACGTAGAATTATTCTGTGTATTTGGTTTTGACCATTTCTCTGAACTAAGGGCCGAAAATTACGAAAACCATACAGAAATGTTGTCATTTTAGCAGATTTTTCAAATTTTGAGCGTTTTATGCAGAAAAAAATGACTAAATGAAACAACCAATCACATATCTATACGCGTTCAACAGGTCAAAATACCCTTCACTTTTTTCACTAATTTTTCATGGCGAAAAAGGTGAATTTTCGCGGCTTCAAGTAAAAAGATCGCAAAAGGGGTGTTTATCGGGGTATTTTGACTATGGGATTGGTTTTTTCAATTGGTGATTTTTTCCGGAAAATTCGCCATTTTCAAGTTTGAATTAGATCCCGGTGAAAAGATTTCAAAAAATGTCTGTACGAGTTCTGATCGTGCAATATTTTAACTGCTTGGCATAATGTAATGTCAAAGAAGTGGAGTATACGCGGAGAAAAGAATTTCACCATCACTCTTCTTGGACGGTTTCTGTAGCAACTCAAAGAGGAATACTTGAGTACTTACGCATGCATATCTACGAAATGTGACTCAAAAGACTAAAATCGGAAGAAATGTCAATTTCTGACTAATTATGGGTCGTATAACACGAATATGGCATTAATTATTGTCTATTGTAATTTTCATACCTGAAAGACCTTATCCAAACTTGAAAATGGCAAATTTTCCGGGAAGAAATCACCAAATGAAAAAACCAATCCCATATTTGTGTTCAGGAGGTCAAAATACCCCGATAAACACCCTTTTTGCGATCGTTTTACTTGAAGCCTCGAAATTCACTTTTTTCGACATGAAAAATTAGTGAAAAGGTGAATTTTGAAACTTTAAGCAAAAATATCGCAAAAAAGGTGTTTATCGGGGTATTTTGACCTGCTGAACACGTATATGTAATTGGTTGTTTCATTT